>JZKD02S1663914.1:70132-84349 GCA_000966675.3 Picea glauca
GTCATCTTTGACTTGAATTGTTGAGTGTGAATGCTTACTAGGGCCAAGCATAAGTAGGGTGAAATAAATCTTAAGACTTTCAATCCTGAAGTTGGTCATGTATCCAGAAGGATGAAAATGGAAGAAGAGGATAAGCCTGGTGAATAGGAGAAAAAATTTCACATGGTCTTTTATCACATGTTAGAAATGGTCAAACAAATGTATGGAGATTATGAGAAGAGGAAGAAGAATAAAGGGAAGAAAAAGGAAGCACATGCAGATGATGATGCCTCGATCAACCAAGGGGTTGGAGGAGATCCTCCTAAGCCTCCATATTCACCTTCAAGTTCTAGTTCTTCTTCCTCTGAGCATTCTCATCATTCTCATCATTCTAGCCATAAAGCCTCTTTCAAGAAACCATTATTAAAGATTGATGTAAAATTTGATTTACCTATGTTTCATGGAGATGTTAATCCTGAAAAGATAGATAATTGGATCTGACTTGTTGAAGTATATTTCCATGTCCAACATATTGATGAAGAGGAAGTTAAAGTGCAACTGGCTTCTCTTCGTTTGGAAGGCACTACTCTCGTATGGTGGCAGAGAAAGCTTCAGGACAGAAGTAAGTGTGGCGAGCTTCTTTCCTCATGGTCGGAATTTAAATCAACGATAAGGAAGCAATTTTATCCATTAGGGTATTTACATAAAGAAATGATGGAATGTCAAACTTTAAGGCAAAGTAAAGGACAAATTGTACAAAGTTTCACAGAATAATTTGGGAAGAAATCTCTTGCATTGAATATTCCTTTAGATTCTTATGAAATTTTAATGAAGTATATTGGCACACTTCACAGTTATATTCGCCATACTTTGATCTTGTTTAACCCCACTAGTCTTGACGAAGTTTGTGTGCAAGCCACTCACCTTGAGAACAGGGGGAAACATGTTCAAGAAGATCCCACAAAGAAACCTTACAATTTCCCACAAAATAATTTTAAGAAGTTTAAAAGGAAGGAAAAGAAGACCACTACAATGAAGAGAGAAAGAGGAAAACCATCTTTCACTCATTGCAAGAAGAGTAGTCACGATGAAGAACACTGCTGGAAAATGCATCCAGAAAAGAAACTGAAACAGCTCGGTGGAAAGGGGAAGACAAAGACCGTTGCTACGATATAGCAAGATATTTGTTCCGATTTAAGAGATGAAGGAAATATCACAGCGGTTGGAGTACAAGGTAAAGATTATCTTCATGCTAGTTCAAGTTCCAATGATGAATCTCATGTTGATGAACGAAAGAGGAATGATTTATTTCATATAAGAGTTGTATCTAAACATACTAAGATAGATACATTATTTGATCTGGGTTCCCAAGTAAACTTAATATATGAATCACTTGTCAATAAAATGGGTCTTGAAACGAAACCACTTTCGAAACCTTATCCTCTTGGTTGGGTATGTGACAAAGAAAAACCTAATGTCACTAAACAATGCAGGATCAGATTTGCTATTGCTTAAAAATTGATTGATGAAGTGGATTTGGATGTTGTACCACTTGATATATGTGGCATAGTGTTGGGAAGTACTTATATTTATGATAGAAAAGAAGTCTTCTTTTGTCATGAGAACAAATACCACATTACTAAAGGGGGAGTGGAATATATTGTTAGAGCTCACAGCATGAGGGTAAATACAACACTTGTTAGTGTAGGGCAAATGAAAAGACTCGTAAACACTAATAAGAGATATGTACTCATGGTCGTCAGAGAGAAATATGTCAGGACATCCAACGCTTTCCAAGGGTGTGATCCATCTCACAAAAATGAATTAATCAATATTGTTTCTAAGTATGATGATATTTTTTAGGAACCATATGGATTACCTCCTAAGAGGGAAATCCAACATGAGATACATCTTCAGATGGATTCTCCTCTTCCTAATGTGGGCATGTACAAGATGTTAGTTGTGGAGATGACAGAGATCAAGAAGCACGTACAGGGCTTATTGGATCAAGGGGTCATCAGGCCCAGTTCATATCCTTGTGTTTCTCCAATCATGATGGTGCCAAAGAAGGATGGCACATGGTGAATGTGTGTTGATCACCAGGCTTTAAATAAAATCATGGTGAATAATCGATACCCTCTTCCTTGCATAGATGATTTACTTGATCAATTGAAGAATGTTGTCTATTTCACTAAGTTGTATCTTTGCAGTGGATATCATCAAATCAAAGTCACAAAACAAGATGCATGGAAAATTTCCTTTAAAACCAAACAAGGATTGTTTGAGTGGTTGGTTATGTCGTTTGGGATTTGCAATGCTCCGGCAACTTTCATGTGTGTGATGAATGATGTATTCAGGCCTTTCATAGATGACTTTGTGATTGTATATTTAGACCACATTCTTGTTTTTAGCGAGACTTGGGATAGCATGTGAGGCATGTAAATAAAGTATGGGATACTTTGCAAAGGTAAAAGTTGTATGTAAAATTGTCTAAATGTGAATTTGACAAGACTGCACTTGTGTACTTAGGTCATATTGTAGGAAAAGGACAATTGAAAATTGACCCTTCCAAAATTGATGTAATTGTAAATTAGCCTGAGCCAAAAAGTGTAACCGAAGTTTGAATATTCTTAGGTGCATTCTAGTATTAGAGGATATTCATTCTCAACTTCTCCTTTATAGAAGCTCATTTCCATGCCTTAACCAGTGTGAAGAACCCTTTTTAGTGGGAAGGAAAGCAACAAAAATCTTTTGACACTTTGAAGGGGAAGATCAGTACCGCACCAGTATTAGCACTGTCGAATCTTCAACATCCTTTTGAGTTTGAGACAGATGTCAACGGATACACCATGGGTGCAGTATTGATGCAATATCATAAGCCTATTTGTTACCACTCTGAAACTTTTAACCAAGTTGTTGTTAACTATCCTACATATGATAAAGAGTTGTATGCANAGGTCATATTGTAGGAGGAGGACAATTGAAAATTGACCCTTCCAAAATTGATGTAATTGTAAATTGGCCTGAGCCAAAAAGTGTAACCGAAGTTTGAAGCTTCTTAGGTGCATTCTAGTATTAGAGGATATTCATTCTCAACTTCTCCTTTATAGAAGCTCATTTCCATGCCTTAACCAGTGTGAAGAACCCTTTTTAGTGGGAAGGAAAGCAACAAAAATCTTTTGACACTTTGAAGGGGAAGATCAGTACCGCACCAGTATTAGCACTGTCGAATCTTCAACATCCTTTTGAGTTTGAGACAGATGTCAACGGATACACCATGGGTGCAGTATTGATGCAATATCATAAGCCTATTTGTTACCACTCTGAAACTTTTACCCAAGTTGTTGTTAACTATCCTACATATGATAAAGAGTTGTATGCATTAGTTAAGAGCGTAAAGAAATGGAAGCACTACTTGTTAGGTAAGGAAACAATCATACATACAGATCACCAACCCTTACAGTATCTTCAAGCACAGACCAAATTGCAGCAATCTTGACACTACAGGTGGATGGGTTTTCTACAACAATTTCACTTGGTAATCAAGTACAAAACAGGTACAATTAACAAGGTAGTTGATATGCTTTCTAGACCTCCTATTGTTGCTTCTGTTATTTTGAATAATACTTCTTTATCTCATGATATCTACATAGAACAATATGCCATCAATGAATATTTTAAAGAAGTATATGTGAAGCTAACCCTTGGTGTACAGGTAGAGAACAATTGTCTGCAGGGAAAATTACTCTACCATCTTGGAAAACTATGTATTCCTACAAGTGAACGAGTCCATGTAATACGAGAAGCTCATACTTCTCTTGTGTCTGGGCATTTTGGGGTAGGAAAAACTATGGCTCATTTACAGAGGTTTTGTTACTGGCCTCAAATGAAATAAATTGTAACTAAATATGTAAAGGGGTGTGTGATGTGTTCTACTTGTAAGCCCACTAATAGAAAATTGGGGCTATACTCATCACTTCCTGTTCCATCCCATCCATGGAAAAGTGTATCCATGGATTTTGTAGGGGGTTTACCAATGACCAAATGGGGTCATGATTATTTGTATGTTGTAGTGGATAGGTTCAACAAGATGTGCATCTTGATGCCTTGTAAAAAGAAGATCATTGTTGAGCAGACTGCTACTCAATTCCTTTGGGACTTTTGGAATAGCTTGTGGAGAATGATGGACACCAAAATGAAGAGGAGCACTACTTTCCATCCACAAACCGATGGAAATATAGAGGTGGTAAACCGAACAGTGGTACTTTTTCTTCAAGGCTACTGGAGCAAGCGTCCCAAGGTATGGGATGAATCGATACCCTATGTACAGCATGTGTACAACTGAGCTTTACATTCATACACTCAAATTTCACCTTTTGAGACATGTTTTGGGTACCTAACAAAGGTTCCTTTAGACTTGATGTATGGGAGAGATGTCGATGTAAATGAAGAAAGAACAGAGGATAGATCCCACAAGTTGATCTAGAGGATTCAATAGATACACCAGGCAATCGGGAAACAGTTGGAGAAAATTCAAGCACAGTATAAAGCTCGGCATGACAAGCACAGAGTTGATCATCAGTTCCAGGTTGGAGACCTGGTATGGCTTCACATCAGCAAGGAGAGATTGAAAGGTGAAGGAAAGAAACTCAAGCCCATTCATTATGGACCCTTCACTATCTTGGAGAAAAGTGGAACCAATGTTTTTAGTCTAGATCTTCCACCTTATATGCAGATTTACTCAGTTGTGAACATTGAGAACTTGAAACTTTTTTAGCCTCCCATGACCATGGATCAAGATGAGGAATTTTCAATACCATCAATTGATGATTTTTCACCTGAGTACTTGGATGAGCTACAGGAAGATATCATCCTGGACAGGAAGACGAGGAATTCACGAAGGCGTGACGTTGATTATCTTCGAGTAGGCTTAAAAGGAACACATCCAAGCAAGGCAAAGTGGATCGAGAAGGACAAAGTGAGGGGAATCTTCTTTCACTTACCAGTTGATTGATGAAAGCTTTTGGTGGTCCAAAAATCTCTCAGTGGGAAGACGTGATCCAAAAAGGATCCATAGAAGGCTAAGAATAACTCAAAAATCATAGAGCCAACTCAAAACACTCAGAATGGCTCCAGAAGATAGAGAAAGAGAAAAAATTCAAAACTCTCAAAACTCAATGAAAATGGCATGATCGTTAAGAGCACATCGCAATCTTTCTAATGGCGCAAACGTTTCATCAAATGGAGTTACGGTTTGAAAGATATCCATGGTCAAAGTTGTAATAAAACAGGGTCAGTCAAGTGGGGGGCACATCATCATCTGTACTGTTGACATTAGCAACTGACATGGAAGGGTGACATCAGCATGATGGCTAATGATGTCAGCATGCCATGTGGTAGCACCAAAATCTGTCATGTGTCACCCACTAATGGGATTTTTAGAGGTCTATGTGGACCAGTAGAAAAGTGTCACATGGCACCCCTAGGTGATGCCATGTGGCAAGTACGGATTGACGGGGTGGTTGACATCAGAAAACAGGTGGACTAATCAACTGATCTAGGTGGATATCGGTGGCCACCCACCTACTCCACTGGCTCGAAAAATAGTTTTTTCACCTTGGCAATTTTTCGACAGTTTTTCTGGTTCCAAACTTTCGAGTCGTTTTGAGGCCTTAAATGATGTTTTTGGGGATTTGGAGCCCATGTGAACATTAGAATTGGGCTAGTCTAAAATTGTTCTTCTCAATTATACCTTTCCAACGGGCTATCATGCACCTAAAACAGAGATCGTATTCAAAAGTTACGACAGCGGAAAGTTGATGTACTAACTTATCCAAACGAGGCCCACATGACTTTTGGCGCTTCATCTCCTAGGGTTAGGTTTTTGGATGTCTAGGGTGTTTGACATTCCTGTTTATTGTAAAATTCCTTCATAGCCTCATTGTAACCATATTCTTGCGAATGAGCACAACCGTCACATCTCTTCTCAGAGATAAGACGCCACCATTCCAGTAAGCATGTTTTCTGCTGCATTTTATAGTTTCAACTTATTTCCTTATTGAATAGAAAACCAATTTTACTGTATCTATGTTATTATGTGTTAATCATATTTTAATAATATGTATTCATTTCATTCTGCTCATAAAATCCAGATCATCAATGAGTGTCACATGGCCCAATCAATAGATGACACGTGGCATCCCTGAAACGTCCAATATCAACCAGTGAACGAATTTTGAATTTAAAAAAATGGAGGGTCTGCCAAATCTGGTGGACGACACCAATTTTAACAGTAGTTGGAAGGACTTCTAGACTCTGCTAAAGTTAGCGGGAATCATATATATATATATATATATAATGGAGTCCGGTGGGATTCAACCCCGAAACCTTCGTCGATGCCCAAGCCTTAATGAATCCACCCATAACCAATGCACCATGGGTACCTCTTGGTACATCCTCCCATAGTTATTACTTAAAAGGTGCAATCCTCTCAAAGCCAGAGGGAGAGGCACGGACTGTATGGACCTGTGGGCACAGATTTCGAGGCAAAGGACAGCCATCATTGCAGGTTGCAAAGGGCACAAAAATCGAGATGGAATTCTTCTTGGGCCTGGCAGTGCCAGAGTCAGATCAGAGCGTGGAGACAGTCATTTTTGGGTAATTCGACGCCACAAATTCAGTGGTGATGTTTGTTTTCTGATCTGGGCATTTTTTCTACAGCTTGATTTTAGAATGAGGTATATTTATGTATTTGCCAAATTCTTTTTTGAGTTAATGGAACAGCCTACCCGTTTGAGAGTAGGACCCAGAGACGTAGTCCACTAGGTACAAACTCTATTATCAAGTTTTTGTGTTCAGATATGATGCTTATGTCTCTTCATTTTTAAATTTTCCCTTCTTTAATGGTGCACTTTAATTTATGCTCATTTAATACAATTCTTTATAATTCATGATGAAAAGATCTTGGATCAACCACTTTGCACTGTGATATATAGTGAACAATCCAGTGTCGGGGGGGGGGAATATGCAGATGGTTATTTGTGTTCCAGGAGTATGAATTTGAAGTTATTGTGAAGCCATGGAAACTGAATGTAGGACCAAACCATTTGTCATGAATATTGATAGGAGAAGACACAAGGAACCTAGATGATAGTTTATCAGATGCACATTTATTCTCAGTTCAAATTGTAGATGACCACTTTGTAGAAATTGCCCAATATTTGAGCACATGAGTGGCTCCATCCAACATGAAAGTAGCATAGAAGTAGAAACTAGTTGTTAAAGTAGTGAATTATCAGTTGATTGCAGGAAACTTATATAAGTTAAGCGTATATGGGATACTACGATGATGTGTGTTAGAGAATGAAAGACCAATTATCCTAGTAGAGGTGCATGATAAAATTGCAGGAGGACATTATGCAGGAAAGGAAACAGTGTATAAGATATCGAACGTATGATTATGGTGGCCCACCCTCCATAAGGACGATAAGGAATATTGTCAGAGCTGTGACGTTTGTCAAAGAGTAGGAAGGTCGTCAAAAAAGGGATTAGATGCCTTTGAATCTACAAGTCACTTTGCGGGTGTTTGAAAAATGGGAAGTGGATTTTGTCAGACCGATTAACCCACTAACGAGGAGATCAAGATCTAGGTACATAACTACCGCGACAAGCTACTTGAAAATATGGGAAGAGGTAGAACTAGTTATAGATTGCAGTGCAAAGACATTTGCATGGTTCTTATTTGAGAACATAGTCATAAGGTTTGGGTTTCCTAAAGTACTTATGAGAAAACAGGTGACTTACATTTTGAACAAGACAATTGCATCATTGAAAAAATAGTTCTAGATTCAACATGGAAAGAGCACTCCATATCACCCGCAAGCTAATGTAACTGTGGAGACTTTCAATAAGATATTGGAGAATGCATTGACAAAGGTTTGTAATGTAGGACGAGATGACTGGAACTTAATGATTCCTGCAGTGTTATGGGCTTATAGAACTACATGAAAGAAGTTTAAAGGCCAGACACCTTTTAGATTAGTATATGGTCAGGAAGTAGTCATGCCCATGGAATTTTTGGTCCCAAGTCTGCACATTGTTGTAATGGCAGACCTTGTGGACTTCAATGCAGTAGAAGAAAGACTATCACAATTACTGATATTATAGGAAGATCAATTTGTCGCAGGTTTCCATCAACAAGTCTAGAAGAAACAAGAAAAAGCATGGCATGATAGACACATAAAGTAGAAGAAATTGTAGACATGATATCTCATACTTTTCTATGAGATTAAGTTCTTACAACACCCAAGGAAGTTCAGGATGCACTGGCTAGGGCTATACATGATTAGATATGTAATTGATGCAGGTATTTTTCAGCTAGAACAGTTGGATGGACAAGTCATGGAAGGAATAGTGAATGGGAGTCGATTGAAATTGTACAGGGACGATTTTCCTTCCGCGCACTAGGAGAGATATGCAGACTAACTTGTATCATAGTGTACTATAGAAAGAAAAGGAAGAAAAGAAAAGAAAAATCAAGTAAAACAAGAAAAAGAAAGAAAATAGTTTAGGAAATAAGTCAAAGGTTGAAGAGTCCAAGAAGTTAAGGAAAAGTAGGTAAGTGTCGTAGAAGAGAAAGATGCAAATAAAAGAGCACACGAATGAAGGAAGCAAGTGCACACACAGAGAAGAGATTGTGCAGAGAGAAGAAATTACGCAGATGACAGCTAAGAGAATTTAAGACAATCCATGAAGGTATGGGAAATAAAGAGCTACCATAATGGCAGGTTGACCAAAAGATCTTGACAGGTTGCAGAATCGCATGAAGAATTCATCGAAGATACAGAGTTGATGGAGCATTAAGGTAGGTAATGAATGAAAACCACTAGTGGATTGGACAGAAAGTTTAGGTGCGAAGGGAAACTAATAGTTGATGATGAAGTATAAAAGAAAGTATAGGGTCGATGAGGGAAGGTTATTGCCAGATAGAATTCACATAGAGAGAAGAGTTTCATAGTAAAGTTATAGACCTGAAGTTGTTGGACTAAGTTATCATTGATGTCAAAGGTTTGATGTTAAAGGGTTGATGTCAAGTGGTGTCATGTTGATGTGTTTTCATTGATGTCAAGGTTGATGTCAAAGGGAGTTTTATCATTGATGTCATGTCATGGTTGATATCCAAGGTCGTCGATGATCATGGATAAGGATACTCTCATGAATGCTTGTATGTAGGAAGTACCAAATGGATGAGAACCCACTAGAGTAATCTATGTAGGAGAACCCATTAGAGTAATCTAGAAGCCCCTAGAAGGTCAATAAGAAGTCAAAATCTTCTAGAAATTCATAAAGAATATTCCTTAGTCAAACTGGTTGCAAAAGAAATTAATTAAATAATAAAGTGGTTGCAACAAGAAGTGGTGAGTTTACTATTTATAGATAAAATGGTTGCAAGTGGGAAAAGCAGTTAAAAGTAGGTTATCCTTAAAAGAGGGAAGTTGGGTAAAATAGTTAGAAGATAACTCCTAAAGGAAACTACTTGGAGAATATAAATAAGAGAGAAAGGGTATCCCAATTGAATTGACTTGAATACCTATTGAACTTAGTTGAATATCTATTTTGTGAAAGGCTATTGTAGGTACAATTGACAAATATGAAGTGATAGGTATGAGGTAGCGAAGGTATGAAGGAGAAAAGGTTTCAGAGCTGCAGAAGAAGTGAATGAACCAAGGTTTTTAGATATCATCCATGAGATATAGAAAGACAATATGTGTACATCTATGGGACACAAACATAGAGAAGCACAGATACCCGCAAGTTGTAGAAGAGGAAAGCATAGATACCCACGAGCTGTAGAAAGGGAAAGCGCATATTTGAAGAAAGGGAAAGGAGGAAGATACCTTTTCCATGTTGCATAATCTGAGGAGAGACTGCAGGTTTGTTGGTCCGAGATCTGAAGCATCAGGTTAGTTATAGCATGTATAATTATGTTTATACGTTTATGAGTGATGTTGTGGAGCATGGTTGATGCTGGACTTTGTCAGGTTTGGTTTATACCCTCTTAGATGTATGGTATCTGTTGTAGATGTATGATTTGAGACAGATCTGTTGAGGCACATTGCTAGTGCATTTATCTTGGTCTTGAGGGCATATCTTGTGGTGCAGTGTGAGAGGCACTTGTTAGTAGTCTTGGTATAATATTAGCTTATGAGTGGTACATGCTTGAGGCTACACAACAATGAACTTCTGACACATGGTGTAAGGGTGTAGTTTACGAATGGTATGATGTATTTCTAGAGGCACTTTGTCAGTTATCTTGGAGTATGTATTTGTGCATGGTTGATGCACTTGTTGTGGTATAGGTTGGTACTTGGATGTGATTGGTACATGCTTTGTAGAGGCATGTGTGGGTGATGGTTGTGAGTTGTTATAAGTAGTTTTGATTGACACACATCCTGATGATATTGTGCATATGGTTGAGAGTTGTGTTGGTGATTGGTATTGGTGATTGGATCTGGTTTAGTTGATGAGATTATATTTACAAATTCTTGGTACATGTTAGTTGGTACAAGTTGTTACATGTTTTTGGTACAGGTTGACATGACAGTGACAGTTTAAAAGAAAGAAAAAAAGACAAGGACACTTATACTTGGTGAGTTTGTGGTAGCCTGCGAGTTGAAGTGAGGATAGGCACAAACATCCGCAAGTTGTAGTTAAGAAGGGTGCATATACCCATGTGTTGCAGCATAGATATGTAGAAAATATTTGAATATTGTTGGTACAGTTGGACATATTTTTTTTTGTCTAGACTATGGGTCTTGTACTTGAGGGTTGGAATCCTCACATGTCATTTGGTGCTAAGATCTGCAAGCTGAGTCTTGTATTTGAGAGTTGGTTCTCCTTTTTCAGTTGGTGTTGATAAACCCCTAGATATTGTAGTCTTCATGTAACAACATAATACAAAATCTTACACATATATCTGGTGTTCATTTACAATTCATTTTTAMAATTCATTTCGTACATCAGATTTACAACTGGGCTCAGCCTTGGAGACATTACAATCCCCCTCCCTTATTTTTKCAYTGTCCTCGGTGCAACTTACATTGTCTCTGCAAGCCTTTCAAAATTTTCAAAAAGATGCRGGCACTCTGCCCGCATAACTCCTTMATGCTCCCATGTCRCATCCTCAGGAYCGTACCAGGTCCATTGGACCTTTATAAKCTCTATGGCTCGATTTCRGAGCTATTTKCTTTTCCTGTCCAATATGCACACAGGATGCACTTGCAGGACACCTTCTGGTTCCACCTGAATCACATTCCAATCGATAACATGATTAGCATCAGGTACATATTTCTTAAGCAGTGAAACATGAAACACATTATGTACAGTCATAGATGCAGGTAGTGCAAGCATGTATGCAACTGGMCCAATCCTTTCCAGGATCTCAAATTGCCCACAAAAKCTTGCTGCCAATTTGGCGCAACTTCCCAACTTTAGGGAACTCCTRTTAGTCTTCACTTTCAGGAGAACATGGTCACCCAYTTTGAATTCTCTATGGGTTATGTTACTGTCAGTGTAACTTTTCTGCCTATCCTGGGCAGCTTTTAKATTTAGTTTAATTTTTATCATTTGATCTTCCATCTCTTTGAGCAGCTYRGGACCAACTACTTCTMTGTSAGCTAGATTATCCCAKCTCATTGGAGTGTTGCACTTTCTTCCATAAAGTGCTTCGAACGGSCTCATCTTCAATKATGCATGATACCCATTATTGTAGGCAAATTCTACCAAATACAGGTAGTCTTCCCACCTTGATGGTTTGTCCATCACATACATTCTCAGTATSTCTTCTATTACCCTATTCACCCTCTCTGTTTGACCATCAGACTCAGGATGATACACTGTACTAAAGTTCAGATTCATTCTGAATCCCTTGAACAKTCCTTTCCAAAAATTCGAGGTGAATTTCGGGTCCCTATTAGACACAATTGTCTTAGGAATTCYGTGCAAGCGTGCAACTTCTTTTAAAAAGATATCAGCAACATCYRCTGCCCTGTGGGTGGTTTTCAGTGGAATAAAATGGGCGRMTTTAGTAAGCTTGTCTACCACCACCATGATTGAATCATGTTGCTTGTTAGTTCTAGGTAGTCCGGTGATAAAATCCATTGTTACCACGTTCCATTTCCACTCAGGAATGGGTAAAGGCTACAACAACCCTGTTGGGTGTCTATGCTCAACCTTAACCTTCTGGAACTCCATACATCTGGCGATGTATTCAACAATTTCTTTCTTCATACCCAGCCAAAAATAATAGCTTTTGACTACTGCCACAGTCTTCTGATATCTAGGATGTCCAGCATAAGCCATGTTATGCATCTCCTTTAGAATTTCCAGCTTCAATTCTCGGACATTGGGTACATACACTCTATTTTTATACAGAAGTAAACCATCAGTTCCCAAGGTGTAAATTTCCTTGGTCTGTGGTCTCTCACGTTGTTGTAGCTTTTCTACAAGACTTCTGCATTGCAAATCATTATTTGCAGCTTCCAAAATTCTGTCATTCATCTCAGTTCTGTACATGCTAATGGTTGTAGCATGTAATTCATGCACTTTTCTGTTGAGTGCATCAGCCACCTTATTTTCTTTCCCTGTGATATGATTGATATCCAAGTCATATTCACACAGAAACTATAGCCATCTAGTTTGCCTCACATTTAAAGTCAGCTGATCAAATAAATACTTCAAACCGTTGTGGCCTGTTCTTAATTCGAATCTCCTTCCCATGAGGTAATGTCTCCATTTCCTCAAGGCATGGATGATTGCTGCTAGCTCTAAATCATGAGTGGCATAATTCCTTTCATGCTCTTTCAACTTTTGGGACTCATAAAAAATTACAAATCCCTCTTGGCTAAGAAATCCTCTCAGCCCCTCCTTGCACGCATCTGTGCACACTACGTAATCCTTATTTGGATCTGCAATCTTCAGAATTGGAGCACCGGTTAGTAGTTGCTTCAATCGTTGGAAGCTTCTCTCACATTCTTTAGTCCACTGAAACTTCTTCTCCTTCCTTTGCAAGGAAGTGATAGGGTGAGCTATCTTTGAGAATCTGGCTATAAACCTTATGTAGTAGCCTGTCAGACCCATAAAGATCTAACTTCCACCACATTCCTTGGCGCTAACCATTCTTGAATGGCATCAACCTTTTTAGGATCCACACCGATCCCTTCCTTTGATATAATGTGCCCCAAGTAATGAATCTACCTTTGGTAAAATGAGCACTTGCTCAATTTTGCGTACAACTGGTGTTCTCTCAATACCTACAGCACCATTCTCAGGTGTTGTTCATGTTCTTCCTCTGTCTTGGAATACACCAAGATATCGTCCAGGAAGACAATGACAAACTTGTCCAAATAATCTCTGAACACTCCATTCATTAAGCACATGAAAACAGCAGGTGCATTTGTCAGTCCAAACAGCACCACTGTGAATTCATAATGACCATACCTTGTTCTAAAGGCAGTCTTGCTAATGTCCTCATCATTTATTCTTACTTGGTGATATCCAAATCTGAGATCTATTTTTGAAAATATTTTCGCATCCTTCAACTAATCAAAAAGATCATCAATCTTTGGCAGAGGATACTTGTTCTTGACAGTGACCTTATTCAACTATCAGAAATCAATGCACAGTCTCAACATCCCATATTCTTCTTCACAAATAGGACCGGAGCTCCCCAATGTGACACGCTGGGGTGAATGTATCCCTTCTTTAGTAGCTCTTCGAGCTGCAATTGCAACTCTTTCAGCTCTAGCGTACTCATTCTATAAGGAGCCTTCGAAACTGGAGTTGCTCCAGGCATCAAATTTATAGAAAAATCGATGTCCCTCTTCGGAGGTAGTCCAAGTACCTCCTGAAATACATCCTTGAACTCTTTGAGTACCTCATGATCTTCTAGATTCGAGACTACATATTGGGATGCTTCTTCCACCCGAGCTGCATATAATTGACAGTCTTTCCGGTAACATTTCTTCAGCTGCATGGCTGAGATTTCCCTAACAGCCATGGCTCTGGGAATTCCTTGGATTTTTACCGGATTTCCCTCTTCGTTTAGGAAGGTAAACCTCTTGTTACGGAAATCCAGAAGGGCATGGTGTTGGTCCAACCAGTCCATCCCAATTAAGCAATCATATGAGCCTAAAGGAAAAATGTTCAATTCAGCCTTAGTGCTCATTCCTTTCATGTCCA
>JZKD02S1663914.1:88411-98656 GCA_000966675.3 Picea glauca
TGTAGAATTATGATTTGAGATAGCTCTATTGAGGCACATTGTTGGTGCATTTAGCTTGGTCTTATGGGAATATCTTGTGGTGCATTATAAGAGGCACTTGTTAGTAGTCTTTGTATATGATTGGTACATGTTTGAGGCTACACAACAGTGAAGTTTTGGCACATGGTTTGATGTAAAGGTTAAGTTTATGAATGATATGATGTATTGCTAGAGGCTCATTGTTGGTTATATTGGAGTATGTTCTTGTGCATGGTTGATGCACTTGTTGTGGTATAGGTTGGTACTTGGTCGTGATTGGTACATGCTTTGTAGAGATGTGTGGGTGATGGTTGTGAGTTTTTATCAGTAGTTTTGATTGATGCACATCATGATGATATTGTGCATATGGTTGAGAGTTTTCTTGGTGATTGGATCTGATTTGGTTGATGAGATTATATTTACATATTGTTGGTACATGTTATTTGGTACAAGTGGTTATAGGTTTCTGGTACAGGTTGACATCACAGTGACAATTTGAAAGAAACAAAGACAATGATAGTGATATTTGGTGAGTTTGTGGTATTTTGTGAGTTTCAATGAGGATAGGCATTGAAATCCACGAGTTGTAGTTAAGAAGGACATGGATACATGCATGTTGCAGCATATACAGGTCGCAAATCTATAGAAAATATTTGAATATTGTTGGTACAATTGGAAAATTTGTTTTCTGTCTACAAGTTGGGTCTTGTAATTGAGGGTTGGAATCCTCACATCTCAAATGCACTGATATATGCAAGCTGACTCTTGTATTTGAGGGTTGGAAGTGTCTTGGAGTTGGTGCAGATAAACCCACAGATATTATAGTCTTCATGTAACAACATAATACAAAATCTTACACATATATCTAGTGTTCATTATGTTCATTATGATGATGGTTTATAGTTCTCTATTAGTGATGAATGTTGTTGATATATGCTTACATGCAAGTAGATAATAGTGAATGTAAGTAATGAATAATAATGTTTGAAGTGGTTGTTAAATAAAGGAAGAAACAATTGTAAAAGAGCCACACATTGATTCACCCCCCCTCAGTGTGGTCAGTGTTTCGAACAGAAGTTACAAAGCCGAAGAGCTAAAGTTTCAGAACCAGTTGGAAGTAGAGACCAGTCCCAAAGGGATATCGCACTGCCTAAGGAAACAACAACTTCAGTGTCAGTACTAAAGAAACAACGTGTTCAACTAGAAACAATGCATGTAATGGATGAGACACGGGAGGAATCATCCTCAGCATCAAGATTCCTCAGAGATTATATCCCACCAAGAAATCCCTCTGTAAAATAGGTCAATTTATAGAAGGATGCAAAGTATCCACTTGTAGAGCCACCGATTCCATAAGGCATGATCGTAGAAGGGGACATGTTAGGTCTAATACCTACATTAAATTATGTCGACCATGACATCACCGATGAGAATAAATTTTCAGAGTTAGTACCCAACAAATTTTTGAAGAAGAACATTAGTTATGAGACGCAGATGATAGTCATCGAGCCACAAATCTGGGCCACGATATTGAAGAAGGTAGGAATTTTAAACCTCTTTGATATACCCCATTTTGGACGAAGCCAATAGATTAATGCTTGTGTAAAGATGATGCTAAGTTGTATGCATAGGGGATACACGTGGCTCGACATACCAGTTTCCATCAATACAAATTCGATTGTCTGTATTACTAGTCTTACTTCATAGGGGGAGGACCCATAATTGTTGTTTTTTGATAAGAAGAATGAGAAAGCTCTCACTGAGAGAATGAAGGATAAATTCCATACATTCCATGGACAGCATGGATTGGATGTCACAAGCATATGCAACCCAACAGTAAGGTTTGTGATGCAATCCTTAGCTTTCAATTTTTTGAGAAAGTGCAGAAAAGACCAAGTTCCAACAATAGTGATAGAGGAAATAAAAATATGTGTCGAGGACATCCAAATGAACTAGGAGACATTCCTATTGAACCAATTTTTGATTGATTGTGAGGAAGCACAGGATAAGGGGACCAAGATCCATTATTCCTAGTTACTAATTATAATAGCGCTATCATCTTGGAGAGAGCCATATGACAATAATTTTATGGGAGTCTAGGAGAAGTTGTGTGTAACCATGCGGTATCATAACCTATGGTATACTACACACAAGGAATGACAAATGGATAGTAATATTTCATTTTATATTTACAAGGAAATTATTAGGGACAACATCAAGCAGACATGGCGCATAACACTATAGGTGGTCATGAAATATAAGGAAGTGGAATGCTTTAAGGTATGGCATCACCACATGTATGTACAAGCAAAGAAGGACCCAATTCAATAATAGTTTCCAACACAATACAAATTGAATGAAGATGAGATAGGTCATATTATGGTCAAATGGGACGATGAGTGGAAGATTCTATCGATAGAAGAAGGACCATCCGATAAATAAAACCTAAAATTCCACGATATCGATGAGGATGAAGAAGTAGGACATGAGCATGAAAGAGGAAAGGACCCAGAGGAGACAACCCAACAACCAAAGCTGCGCAAAGACAAGAAGTGTAAAGAACTAGAGACAGGAAGATCGGTGACACAATGGATAACACATAAAGTTGTTAAGGAAATGGCTATCCAAGATTTGACAGAGGAATATTTGGAGAATATAGGTGACCAAGTGAAATAAGTCACCGACGACATGTTTCAATGTGCAACACAACAACAATAGGAGATAAACAGATGCATGTAGGAATAGATGAATGAACTACACCAACTACTCGAAGCAACAAACATTGAGCCAGGGTGACTAATAGAGGAGGAACTGACAACAAGCACTGCCAAGAATGGGGAGGCATGGAAAACACTCTCCCAATCATTATCAGTTGCAGGTGAATGAATATTGATCAAATTAGCGACTGGGGCGATAGAGTTCCCCATGACAGAAATGTAGGAATAGGCAAGGGCACTAGGTCACATTGACTTAGTGTTATCACAACTTCCAATGGATGTATTGTAGGAATTACAAATGAGTGTGATGCAAGAGATGAACTCTCGTGCAAAGAATACCTTTAGCTAACTGGTTAAGGTTACGGTCAATAAATTATGGAGTACAACAAAGTTAAGCAAAAGCATGATGAGGCTATGCAGAAGGTTGAAAGAATCCAGTAGACCTTCGAGAAGGTTTATCAAGAACTCCCAAAATCTCAAAGAGAGAAGGATTCCCCAGTCGAAGACCAAGTAAAGAAGATAAGTGAATCCATTCAAAGATTCCACAAATGAATAGTTGACCTGGAAGCGCGTATGACACCAAGCACTTCACCTGAAGAGAGGGAGAAAAAGGGAGCAGGAGATGAAAACAATGGTGGAAAGTATAAAGACTATGGAAGTAGAATACCCTCATATTTATACAGAAACCATGAGTGTTTGGACACAACTAAGTGAAAATAAGGAGAAACAAGAGATGAACCAGAAGATCCAAGATGCACAGGAAAAGGCCCAGAGATTCAAAGTAGTGATGGGCACATTACTGCCAAAAGAGGTGGTAACAATTATGAATGAGATAAAAAAAGTTGTATTCAAAAATGGATCAGCTAAGGGCTAAACAACAGGCTCACACACAATAGATAGAAGTACTACAAGACTAAGCATACATAGTGACAATGGCCTTAGAAACAACTTAAGGTATAATCAAATAGGCAGCTGATGAAAGTGTTGAGAAGATTTAGGCTCAGATCACTACAGAAATAATTGACCAAATTTTGCAAAAGGAAATAGAGATAAAGGATAAGGTCATGATAATGAAGGATACCTTCAAAAAATTCATGGTGCACTGGAAGAAGGCCTGAGTGGCTCGGTACGAGCCACAAGTGAGTGTTGGGGACCTGTTGGATAGACATTTTGGATAATTTTTGGGATATGTGCCAGAATAAGTCAAAGAAGAAAAGGAAGTTAGAATATGGACCACAACATGCGATGGGAGCAGACTTAAAGGATTCAAAGCATGCACTAGGAGGAAGCGTGATGGAGCAGTACACAAAAGACGGAAAGTAGTTAGGATTTGGGGACATTTTTTCCACATTGTAATGGGATTAGCCCTCTTTTGATGTATAAATATGTAATGGGTTTTGGGTAGAAGAAGTTTTGAAGTTCATAGGGTTCGATATATGAGAAGTTCGTAGTGATTTTGGGGTAAGTTGAGTCGAGATTTGGGAGAATTTTTGAGGTATGACTGAAGATTTTGGCTCGCACTACAAAAAAATGACTAGGCATGTTTAGGTAATCTTATTGTTGCATATTTTGTAGTGCAGTGCGTAGTTGTAAGAAGATTATCAATGACTAATATAAGAAGCCAGTTGTTGTGGACGTAGCCCAAGTTGGGTGAACCAAGTTAAACCTGTGTGTTGTGATGTGTTGTGTTCGCATGTTATGATGTTTATTGTTATGGTGAAATGATGATAAATTCTTAAGTATGATGAATGTGTTAGGTATACATAATGCTATAATGTCGTGCACTGAAGTAATCGACAAACGAATGAATGTTAAGTGGGATAATGTCACACATATAATATATTGAGTGTTAAGTAATTGTTAACTAATGGAAATTGCACACATGGGAAGATGGTTCGTAAGAACATGTTGAATGCCTCACTTCCTCTCATCACTGCAGAACATTGGTTCTTACAACCCCTCTATATGCCTTAGGTAAGAATTCACTTTCTCTGCAAGTGATGGCGAAAGGGTCGATGTCTTCCCACTGCAAACCAACAATCCTCATTTAATTATAGGTTGGTTCCTGAATTATGAGTTGATGCTCAGAAGAGGATTGGTGTCCTCATCCATTGTAGGTTGGTGCCTGAATTATGATTTGGTTCTCATAAGAGGATTGGTGTCCTCATCCATTGCAGGTTGGTGCCTGTTTCATGAGTCGGTGCTCATAAGAGGATTGGTGTCTTCATGCATTGCAGGTTGGTGCTTGTTTGTAGTTTGGTGCCTAGTTTATGAGTTGGTTCTCATAATAGGATTGGTGTCCTCATTGATAGTTATTCATGCATGAATTGAAATTCATTTATGAATATTTTTAAGGTCTTCACAATCTAGGTTTCCACCTCTATATTTGTAAATGTGTTGAATATTGTCTGAGATTTTGATTAGTACATTTCTAGTATAACTGACTACAAGAATAAATCCTAACTATTTTATAAATTCATATAAGAATAAAAATTAATTAAACTATACAATATTGATTCACCCCCCCCCCTCTCAATACTATCAAACATTTCAATAGTATAGACTGGAAAATATATCTAAAGGAAGACCGATTCATATATTTTATTCTTGCTAAGCTTGGTAGTGAATATTCTATCTTTGTGTTTACCTTTTATGCCACCAAATAATATCTAGGGAGTGATTATAAAGAACCCTCTCTTGAGGCATTTTGTGATGCTCTGATTCTAGAGAAAGATAAGATTGTGCAACTTGGATTGATCAACACTGCAGGTACATCCAACAAAGCCTTAGTGGCCCAATAGAAAGAAAAGTCAAAGAATAACAAGAAACAACATATTTTTCATAAAAAAACAAGAAAAGAAAGGGTCCTAGAGCCTCTCAATGAGATTCTACTCCTAATGGCGACAAAAGAGAAAAATACAAAAGTAGGAATATTGACAGGCATTGCAACTTTTGTGGGAAATATGGTCATGTGGAGTCTAAATGTTTTAAAAAGATGGAAGAATCATAAGCAACAATGAGAAGCACAACATTAATATTGATTCTTCTTCTTCTCATGGACATGGACTTTTTGCTTCGTGTTTCTCCTTCAATGAAAATTCTACTTATTCTTCTGATGAGTGGCTTATTGATCCCAAAGAAACTTATCATATGGCTAAGGATAAAGCCATATTTTCTAGTCTAAATGAATGTAATACCAATTAAAATTTGTTGGTGATGATAGATCTCTTAGTGTTGTAGGTTCTAGAACAATTCAGGTTGATAATGGTCACTTCAATGACATATTATGTGTTCCAAGTCTTTCTTGCAACCTTCTATCGATGTATCAGATCAGTCATTCAGGTGAAGGTAAAACTGTGGAGTTTTCACCTCAACAAGTTGTAATCAAGGATTTAAAAGATCTGAAGCATGTACTGGCAACTAGAATTGTTGATGATATTACCAGGTTGTACAACTTTGGGTTATCATATTTTCCATTTGTTTATGTTTCTCATAGCGATGACTTGAGAAAAAATTTGCATGAGCGGTTTGTTCATCTAAACTATTGCTCATTGCAACAACTATATAATAAACATATGATGACTGGTCTTCCTCTTGTTTCTTGTAGAGATGTTGTTTGTGCTAGTTGTGTTCTTGGAAAAAAAAAATGAGACAATTTTGAGAAATGTGCCTCTTGGCATGCCTTGGCCCCTTTGCATCTTGTTCATGGTGATTTGTGTGGTCCACTTTCTTCTCCTTCTTTATTTCTTAAATTCCATTGATGAATTATCTATATGCACTTAGTTTTGCTTCTTGAAACGTAAGAGTGAAGTTTTTGACAAGTTTTTGGCCTACAAGGCCCTTGTAGAAAAACAATCTCAACATCAAATTCAAAGGTTAAGAACAAATAATGGAGGTGAATATGTGAACAAAAATATTACAAGTTACTGCACTACACAAAGCATTCAAATTAAACATTTTTTTTGCATATACACCACAACAAAATGGTGTTGTTGAGAGAAAGAATCATACATTAAAAGAAATGGATAATTGTATGATCTAATGTAAGGGATTAAGTCCTCATTATTGGATGGAAGCCATCAATTGTGCAAATTACATAGTAAATTGCACTCCCACAAAGCCTTTAAAAAATATCACACTAGAATAAGCATGAAATAAAATTAAGCCAGATGTAAAATAGTTTTGTATATTTGGTAGTGTAGCATGGGCTCATATTCCTGATGAGAAAATGAAATCAGTATAGACTAAAAGTGAGAAGTGCATTTTTGTTCGATATTCTGAAGATATCAAAGGATGTCGACTTCTTCAACCTCATTCCATTGAAATTATTATTAGAAGAGATGTTGAATTTGATGAAAATCTCTTGGCCTACGATCCTAATTCAGTGTTTGTGACATCTTCAACCTGCGAGCCATCTTCAACATTTGTGCCATCTTATGTTCCTATTCTAGTTTCTTCTTCTTCAGATGACAACAATGCGAATGAAGATCCACCTCCACCTGCTCACCTTACTTCAAATAATTCCATTGAACATGAACCTACACTAGCACTACCACTTCCCAGATCAACGTCAGATACGTTCATAGTTCCAGTGAGCCTCTTCTATTTTGGCTCAAGTTCTACAGATTCATGATCTAGTTCAACATTAGTGCAACAAACACATCAAACTACACATGCACTTAATGATAAAGCTCATTCATGATATAGTTATTGAAGTGCCCTTTTTCCCTATACAAGATCAAGTTGCAGACATTTTCACAAAGTCTCTTACAGAAGTGAAGTTTTCTAAACTTTGATCTATGTTAGGAGTTCAAGAAGTTGTCATTAAGGGGGGATGGGCTCTAATTCCTCCTTCCATATCCTATTGTTCCACCTTTGTAAACCCTTCAATTATATCCCAAGTTATTCTTGAGGAGGGATGTTAGGATATTTCGACACTTAGGAGTTAGTTAATATCAACTTGGTCTAATGTGTCATTAGGTTAAAGTGTGTTCCTTTAGTATGCATTTGTAATTATGTAATTTGATGGTCATGATATGTTATAGACATAGAGAGATCTGATGAATCATATTCTCCTCAATCTTAACGACTACATTGATCTGTGACTTGACACCCAATTGGTCCATGATGTATATTTAAATAGCATGGAGAGTCATTTGTCTATGATTGATTGTGAGAAACTCTCTTGTAATATTTTTATTTTTCATTAATAAATTGCATCAAGTGTTCATGTTGGCTGGGTCCATGTGCAATGCCCCATTTTTGAATCCTCTAATTTGTAATGTATTTTGGACATATCATACTTAGGATGTGTTATCGCACAGTTTGTAGTTTGGAAAGTAGATGAATGAAAGGATACTAAACTGGCTTAACTGAACCAATCTCACCCACTGTCACCTCGATGGGAAGGTTATTTCTATTTAGGGAGGTAAGGCCCAGGGGAGATGTCCCTAGTGACATGGAGTACCGAGAGCCAGATCAACTTGAGCATGGCCCTAGAGGGCCCATCTTTTCTCCCTTTCAGTGCCTCCACTTTGTCAGCAGCAGCAACAGCATCCATCACCTTCGTCTTGGTCCTACATCAGAGATGGTTCTTGCTCGATGAGGTAATGATTCTGGGTATCATGGTATGTGTCACTCTGATCCTCGAAACCTTTGAATATGTGCATTTGATTCCTTTGTTTCTAACAAGTGCTTGGATCTTATGCTTGTCCACTTGATCATGTATGGGGGGAATGACAGGGTGCCCTAGCAAGCTTCTTTCCATAGGTTTTGAGTTGCCACAAGGGGGATTTCAGAAGAGCCATCATATGTTCCCGTCACACATACCACTTTCCATCTTATTTCCCACTCACCCATCCCGTTACCTTGGTCTGGGCATAGGGTTGATCATTTAGGGTTTGTACCTTACCTTGTGGGAAGAATGGGATAAAGGCATGGGGGGTAAGGGTAGCTAAAAATAAAATCCTAAGAATAAAACCTCGAGATGCTTCACCCATGGATCCCAAAGAAAGAAATAAAAGGCTTCTCAGCAAGAAACAAAGGGACCCGTAGAAAAATAAATAAAGACCTAGTTGAAGGATGAGGGGTGTCATCACGAGCTAGCTCATTACGTCCATGGGTACCTAACGGTATGACACTACCAGCATCAGGCTACCATGCCAGGGTAGTCTCTCTTGGCTGCATAGCCAAGAGAAAGGGGGTCTCATCACAAGCCAACCTTCTCATTTCTGTGAAAGTACTTCTGGGTAACATTGTCACTTATGGTGAGCAAGCCAAGGCAATGTCCCTTAACTAAATTCTTGAGAGAAAAAGCAATAAAAAGATAATAAAAAAAACAATAAGACAAGACCTGGTCAGAGGTTATGAGGTCTCATCACAAGCCAACCTATTATGTCCATGAGCATCTAGTCATATGCACTACCATCATCTGGTCACCATGATAGGGTAGTGTCTCTTGGTGGCATAGCCAAGAGAAAGGGGGTCTCATCATGAGCCAGCCTTCTCATTTCCGTGAAATGTTTGTGGCTAACATTTCCACCATTGGTCACCAAGCCAGGGCAATGTCCTTTGATTAGCATCTTGAAAAAAAATGAATATTAAAAGGCATGAATGGGCTTGGAAATATTTGCATTCATGATAGATGCAACTCACCCTCCACAGAGGCACCCACTGGTAAGACATCCCTACTATAACTACACCTTTTTCCCAGAAATCCCCATCCACTTCACCTACTTACATAACTTGGATTTGATCCTCTCTAGGAACAAAATTTTCCAATAGACTTTAGCCCAATAGGACGTCTTGTCACTTTCCCCAAACTTATATTGCACACTTGTATAATGTCTTTGAGCACTAGACATGGGTAAAGGGGTTTTAATGCACATTTTTAATAAATATTGATGATTAGATGTGATTTCCATTTCTATGATCCCTCTGAATTATGAGCCCATGGAGGGCGTAGTTGTTGATGTGCAGGATCATGCCCAACGGATAGGTACCGATGGATAGGTACACATGGGGAGATGATCAGTTTGGACCTCCATGGGGCTAAAGAGCCCACCCAATGGATGTTGAGACCCCAACAAAGGGTAGAGACAGGGAAAAGCATTTGTACTAGGGAAGAGCAGAAGAATCCACCAAAGGCAGCTGAGTTGACTTATACCTAGGGGGATTGAGCCCTCTCCACAGAAACGTTGGCCTTAGAAGGCTCGAGATGTCTCCCAGGAAGCCCATGATGTCACCCAGTAGTATGGACATCTTGGAAGGTAGATATGGCAATATTGGCACATGTGGCAGCTTGGAGAAGCCCAAGGAGGGCTAACGTTTTTCTCCACGAGGCTGCATTTGTTGTGGAAGGGGCCAATGTCACCCTAGAAAGGGGATGATGTCTCTCTATTGCTTGATTAGGGTTTAATTTTCAAACATTTAATGTAAAATAGTATGATTTTAGTATTTTGGCCTTATCGTCCTTTTGATGACCTAAAAAGTAAATTTAGGTCATTGTACT
>JZKD02S1663914.1:112308-131017 GCA_000966675.3 Picea glauca
TCAGTTAACCCCTCCGCTTCCTCTAGTTTAATCCTATGGCTAGGACTTAATCGAGCATTGGGATGGATGATACTTAATTAATTCAGGACTTCGACGCTTCGGGAATCTGGGACATTTCCACTCCCAAGTCGTTCAACTCCCTGGAGTGATATCTACCGAAGTGCTTACGCCATCCTTCCGCTTCATGGTATAATGGTTGAGAAAGGTCTCTAAGGGATCTTAGATCGACAGTCTACATGAATTTGCGACTTCAGTCTTTGAAAATTTTGTTGGTAGATACGTTGGACACCCTCGGAGGCCATACTCCCGGAGATGACATGGACCCATGGCATTTGTGCCATGTGTCACTAAAAAATGAATAGGTTGGGGTCCAAAAGGTATTAAATTCATGTGAAACAAGTCCCATATGGCACCCCTACCATGTGGCATAATACACATCGTCAACCAAATGGTTGATCCACATTCCTCCACTCTAGATCTAACGACCTGCGTGATCTCATGGTTACAACTTTGCACTTTGTGGCTTCGACACTTCACAACTTCGGCTCTTCATAGCTTTGGCACTTCAGTGGTTGTCCTAGTCTCTAGTAATTGCTGAAGTGGTGAAGTTTTGAAGTTCTGAAACATCTCTATCCTTGTACTTCTGATCTAACAGTTGACATTTATCCCAAGGGTCCTTCCCTCAATCTAATGGTCGATGGGAATTCAGGAATTTGGCACTCTGGGACTTCGGGTTATAATAGTTCTAAAATGGTTTGATTCTCCTGGAATTAAAATTCCTAAAGTGGTTAACATCGGATGACCACGATCAACGACGAATATTTCACCCGAACTTCCTATCATATTGGATGGTCAACGGGGTTTGCAACTTTGGCCTTCGTCATTTCATGCTTCTGCCCTACCTCCCATAATCATCGAAGCGAAAAATTTATAGGGTCTCCATCTCCTACTTGGCTTTGATTGACGGCTAACGATCGACCAGCTCGATTTGATGGTTGGGACTTAATCCCACCCAACCCCTAGTTTCACCTCTATCAGACGGTCCTCGTCCACCTGAATTTCGATCTAACAATCCATAACTCCTTGATTCAACGGTTTTGATCGCTCCCAAATTCAAAGGGGAATGGTCATGATTCTACGATCCTTTACAAAGGATCTCTGGCTGCACGACACTTAGGATTCTATGTGATCTCTGCAACGCTATCACTCCTGAGCTTTAAGATCTCAAGGACGCATTTGTTCTTAGGGGGAAATTCCATGCCCAATAGTTCTGGCCCATACCAATCCATTGTTTCAACTAGAAACAATGATACCATTTTGTAACACACCTAGCCCCTTAGGTTGGCCATGCGAACTTGTAATATACCCATCCACCCACAGGCTAGCCACGGTACTCCAAAAACCTGCTTCTGAACTGATTTCGAATTCTAACAACATTTAATCCGAAAATCAAGCATGAAAGACTCACATGCATTAGTCAAGATCCATGCTACAACATAAACTAAATAAACAATGTTCCATGCACAACAAATAACCAGCAAGCATGCACATTATAAATACATATCTCAGAGATAATTAGATACACAACAGAATATACATTATACCGAAAATATAGAGAGAACTTATCTTTTCAAGAAAACATTCACCAACTAGTTGCAGGCCAAGGACATTCCTCCTAATCATAGACACTGCTATTCTTTTACTCTCAACAACACATAACCCCCGATCCAAGGTTATGAATCCACAAGGATGGGTCCTAGGCCAAATCTAAAACACACAACAGTTGGCTAACTAGCTATCAGGTTTCCCAACCACACAACAAATCCGAATTTCTAGCCCTCTTTCCCCCTCAGCCTACACAACCCAAAGAAGTGACACCTTTCTCTACCATGCAATCCCTCACACTGTTCCATTTCTCTCTAGGGCTCCAGTGCTACTAGTCATGAAATGTCCCTACTGGAAACTCCAAGGATTCTTAGTTGTGGACAGTTCTTTTCGAACTTCCATCAATCTCATGCACACATACATCCATTCCCTCTTGTAATGATCAATAATTTCTTACAACCATCTAGAAATGAATCTCCTCCTCGAACCATTTGTTTCCATGCTCCCCCCCAAGAGCACATGAATTCAACAAGAGTGAGGAGGGTGTAACAATGAATGAATAAGAACAAGTGAACCCAAAAAAATGAGTGAGTGAGTGAAGAAGAAGAATAATAACAACCCCCAAGGGATGTTTATATAATTACAAGAACCAAAAACCACATGGCCTCCCCAAGAAGCTCATGTAACCCCTTTTATCCATAAAATCAATTATGGGTAAATAAAATATAATGAAAAAAAGACTTAGCCCCTTAAGCCCCCTCTCTTGTGGAATCATGGCCCCCTATATCTTTTTTCCTTATCCATATTGTAGCTAGTGATGCATTCTTTTATTAATGTATATAGATGCATTACATTTCCTAGGCACTCTAGCCCCTTTTCAACTTTACTGGCTCACCAACCTAAATCACAATTACATAATACATTATAGTTCATAAGGGTTAAAAATGGGGTGTTACATCATCGATGACGTGGAGGCCACGTGTCAGGTGACATGGAATTGATGATGTGGACTACCACAGTGTCAAGGCCATGGTGGAAATATAGTAGTGTGGTGGAAAGCCATGACGAAAGGGTGACAGGCCCCGGTGGAGCAGTGGCTCGATACCACGAGTGGTATTGGAAGGTGTTTTCACATCGTGGAGGGGGTGATTTTGAAATGACCCTTGGAGATGTGAAACCTATCGTATTGGGGATGAAAAATTCTATCACATCATCGAGGATCGTTATCCCTCATGCACGTTGGCAATGTGTATTCGTTGAGAACCGTTGATCATGCCCTAATCTCAACCGTTAGATCTGGGGTGGGGATAAGTAGTTCATTCGCCAAAAAAAAGGTGTGGGATAGGACCCACCCATCCCCGAAACCTATGTATAGGTTACAGGTGGACGTTGGTAGTGGATGGTGCCCACCAGTGACATGGGCCACTATGGTGGTGCCATGCGGCAGCTGGTATGGGTGTGTCCCATATTTAATAATAATTTATTATTATTACATTGAAAGGTAAGGGGAGAGAGAGAAGGTGGTGACATGAGGATGATAGGAAAAACTAGGTGGTTGGAGAGGGTGACATGGCATCCTATTAGAGTTCTGTGTGGATATGTGGTGCCACATCAACAGTTTTCCACATAGGCAAAATTGTTCCATGGTTTCAAAAAAAAAACCAAGTCTGGAGCCATTTTTGTATTTTGGCCATAACTGAATCATATTAAGTCAGATTGAGATGAAACTTTTGGGTTTTGTCCACATAGAGGAGGTATACAAAGGTGATAGATAGGGCCACAATCCATTTCTACTTGGATTTGCAAAATATCGGTTTTTAAATATCTAGGTCCAGATCATTGGCATATATCCAAATTAAGCTAAAACTAATAGAAGAAGTCCAAAAAATAGACATGGAGATAACCATGAAGGAATTGAAAAAACACTAAGGGGTTTGGAAGGAGGATGTTGAAATAGGCCAAAATCTACTATTTAAGGCCACTTTTTGGGGATTTTGGGGATTTTTGGGATTTTCAAAGCATGAAAAGTGATCCCATATCACAAAACAAGAAAAAAATATTTATTCAACATTTTTCACACTCATTTAGACAGACAACTTTAGTTTACTAAAAAAAATTCAAAAGTGCACAGATTGAGAGATAGCTAGTTTTGCCAAAAAATCAGAGATTATAGATTGTTGTAGAATCTTACTAAAGTGACATATCGAGAATATGAAGGTTGTTGTGTCTTCACAATTATGAGTTTTATCATTTTCCGATACACAAGTTTTCTTTGTTCTTGATATATTTTCTTCTGCAGTTGAAAGAAGTTGGCATTTCAATAAAATTGCACTAGTAGAGAAAATTTACAAATGGGGTAAAAATGGCTTTTTCAGGAAGCCATAACTTTCAACTCAAAGATAAAATTGGGGAATAAGAATAGTCATTGCAAAGATGATGCAGAGGATGAAAAGGAGAATAGCATGAAATTATTATAATTTGAAGAATTCTGATATAAATCTTCATGATTTGAGTAGAAAAAAGACATGTAGCATTAATTGACAAAATTTTATAATATGCATAATTCTAACAAAAATGTTTGTTTGCACATTTTGAAGAACTAGAGATATAAGCATAACAATCCAAGCCTAGAAAGTGGATACTAAAGTCATGGAGGATGCACAGGGAGCCTACAGTCACAAAGAGAAGCCAAAGGCAAAAACATCAATGTGAGTAATGATGAAACAAAATCTAATGGACATAGGAGAAAAGTGGAACTAGCTGAGTTGGTATAGACTATGAGAAGTATCATAATGGAAGTTTAGATTTACATAGTTGATAATGAGAATATTATGAGAGAGCATAATAAAATAAATTATCAAATGATGCAAAGCCTAAATCAATTTCAGAGACAAGTAAGGAATGGATCAGGATGAAGACATGAGGAAGAAAGTAAACGTCATGAAACAAGAGATATCTACAGAAGATCCAATCACTCAAGAAGTGATAGTAGAACTCATAGAAATCACTCAACTAGGAATTCTTATGCATTTGAGGATTCAAAGAGCAGTCCAGAAGTGTCTCCTATTAGGCATCAAAGAAGAAGACGTGAGATGGATGGTTTGCAAGGAGATATTAGGAAGATTGAGCCACCATCCTTTGATGGTGAAAGAGAAAGGGAAGATGACAATGAAGCTTGGTTTCTTGGAATTAGGAAGTATTTTCAACTGCACAACTACTCATATAACCTAGAATCCATAATTTCCATATATCATTTGAATGGAAAAGATACTATGTGGTGGGATCATTTGAAGCAAGTTGAGCACATTAATGAGATTAGGATCACTTGGAAGCAGTTCAAGAAATATTTTTAGAAGGAGTATCTCTCAGAGCACTATTATGACAAGAATATGCAAGAGTTATTTTAACTCAAGTTGGGGAGCATGACCATGGGAGAATATGAAAATATTTTCTTGGGATTGTTAAAGTATGTAGGCTTTATCAAGGATGAAAAGGTGAAGATACAAAGGTTTCTGAGTGGATTTCCATTTTTCTACAAAGATAAAATTCAGTATGATGAGCCTAGAACTTTAACAGAGACCATTAGAAATGCCAAGTACTTGTATGGGAAAGGAAATGGAAGAGAATCTTTGCAAAAGTCTTGGAAGGACAAGAAGAAGGAGAAATCGGATCTGATAAGGAATGGATTCAAGCCTCCTTTCAATAGAAATAGTCCTAATAAAAATCAACAAGATAAACCTACTAAGAATGAATCCAAGAGAGAAGATTCTTTGGGAAAAAGGGGAAGACCACCAATCCAATGTTGGGGATGCAAAGAAGACCACATGTACAAGGATTTCCCTCATAGAGGAGATAAAATGAATACCATGCACAACATTCAAGAGACTACTACAATATAAGACACATGAATAAATATTTCAAGAATATATGCAGCCTTGGAAGATCAATAAGCAGAACACCAATCCAATATGATTGAGGTGGAAGGTAAGATCATTAATCATATTGTTTCTATTTTAATTGATTCATGAGAAAGTCATAATTACATTAATCCTAAATAAGTGGATAGATTTCATTTGAATAAGAGTAATCTTGAAAAAACAATTTTGGTTCAACTAGCCACTGGAACCAAAAGAAGGATCAATGAGAGTGTCAAAGATTGTCCAATAAATATGAATGGAGTGAGTACTACTGCTCATATGAATATTATACCATTATGATATTATGATATCCTAAGTGGAATGGATTGGTTGGAAAAACATCATGGTGTCCTAGATTTCCATAACAATACATTTACATGTCTTGATGAAGAAGGAAAACATAGCATTGTGAAAGGAATACCAAGACCTATTTCTATAAGGGATATTTCAGCCTTACAGCTGAAGAGTTGTATCAAGCAAGGATGTCAATTGTATGCAACTCATGTGGAGGAGCCAACAAATACCAAAGGGTCAAGCCTTGAAGATTATTCAGTATTGCAGTAGTCTGAGGATTTATTACAAGAAATGCCAGGATTACCACCTAAGAGGGATATAGATTTCTCTATTGATTTAGCACTAGGATTTTCCCCAATGTAAAAAACTCCTTACAAAATGAGTACACGTGAATTAAAATAATTATGAATGTAGTTGGAAGAATTGTTGAAGAAAGGGTACATATGCCCAAGTGTTTCGCCTTGGGGAGCACTAGTGCTCTTTGTGAAGAATAAGGATGCAATGTTGAGGTTATGCATTGACTTTATACAATTGAATAAATCCATCATGAAGAAAAAATACCCTCTACCTAGAATTGATGACCTCTTTGATCAACTAAGAGGAGAAAAGATATTTTCAAAGATAGACTTGAGATCGGGATATCACTAGGTGAGAATCAAGGAAGAAGAAATTAATAATTCATCTTTTAGAACCAGTTATGGGCATTATGAATTTGTAGTGGTGCCATTTGGACTAACCTATGTGCTTAATGAATGACATATTCAAAAATTATTTCGATAAGCTTGTCATTGTTTTCTTGGATGACATACTTATCTATTCCAAGTCCGAGGAAGAGCATGAACATCACTTGAGGTTGGTGCTACAAGTTCTAAAGGAACATCGGTTGTATACCAAGCTAAGCAAGCATTATTTATACCAAGAAAAAATCCATTATTTGGGGCACATTATTTCAGAAGAAGGCATAGCAGTGGACCTAGAGAATATTGAATCCATTAGAGGATGGCCAACACCAAGGAATATTTTAGATGTCGGATCTTTCATGGGATTATCCTGACACTACAGGAGATTTATAACATGGTTCTCTACTATTTCTCATTCGATAAATTTTTAACAAAATAGGGGAATTAAGTTTGAATGGACAACAAAGTGTGAAGAAAATTTTAACTTGTTGAAAGATTTACTTACTAGTGCACCTATTTTGAATATTGTTGACCAAAATGAAATCTGTGTGGTATCTACAGATGCATGTAAGGAAGGAATTGATGGATTCCTCACTCATAATGGACATGTCATCAATTATGAGTCCAGAAAGCTTAAGAAAAATGAGAGAAATTATGCCACACATGATTTGGAGCTTGTTGCCATAGTTCATGCATTGAAGAAATGGAGGAATTACTTAAAGGGGAAGAAATTTGAATTAAGGACAGACCATAGAAGTCTGAAACACATTTTTGAGAAACCAACATTGAATGCCAGGTAGATAAGATGGATGGAATTTTTAAGCAAGTACGACTTTGACATCAAGCATATAAAAGGAAAATAAAATAAAGTTGTTGATGCACTCAACAAAAGAGTACTTCTCATGAATGCTACAACCATTAGTATGCATAGTTCAGATTTAAAGAGAAAAATATTAGAGGTTGTTGTTACAGACCAGAATTACCTACAGGTAAAAGAGAGCTTAAAATAGGAAAATGTACAACAAAAATTTAAAGGATATGAGATGAAGGAATATGGAGTACTTGTGCATAAAAATAGAATTTATGTTCCTATTTCTAGAGAACTTAGGAATTTGGTACTAAAATAAGTGCATAATGTTCCATATGTTGGACATCTTGGTTACCAAAAAACAATGGCAGCAGTAAGAAGACAAGTATTTTGTCCATGAATGTAGAAGGATGTCATTGATTACACTACCATATGTACAGAATGTCAGAGAGTGAAAGATGAGCATAGACACCCTGTAGGTTTGCTACAACCATTGTCAATTCTAGAGAATAAATGGGAAGTAGTAATCATTGATTTTATTACTAAATTACCCAAGACAACAAGGTAACTTGATTCAATAATGGTAGTGGTTGATAAATTGAAAAAGGATGCTCATTTTTTTCCGACAAAAATGACTCAAAGAACAACTAATATTGTAGAAATTTACATGAGGAAAATTTATAGGTTGGATGGGATACCTAAGGCAATTGTTTTAGACAGAGATAAAAAGTTTACTTCAAAATTTTGGAGAGGATTATTTAAAGGATTTGGTACAAATTTGAATTTTAGCACAACATACCATCCATAGTCAGATGGGAAGAAAACGAGACTCAATCAAGTGATTGAGGACATGTTGAGAATGTATGTGATGGATAGGCCATCTAAGTGGAAAGATTAATTGCATTTGTTTGATTTTTCCTATAATAATGGGTATCAAGCTTAATTGAATATGATCCCATTTGAAGCTTTGTATGGTAGAAAATGCAAACAACGAGAGTAGGTCCAAGGGGATCTTGGATATTATCCATTCATATGTGAGTGGGACAATGTTAATAGCATCAATGTAGGGATCCTCATACTATGTGACATTTATTGATGACTTTTCCAGGAAAACCTATATCTTATTTATGAAGACCAAGGATGAGGTATTTAGTTAGTTTTAGGAGTTCGGGGATTAGGTGGAGAACCAGCCATGGAAGAAGATCAAGGTCTTGAGATCGGATAATGGGGGATAGTACACCCCAATGAATTTAAGGATTTATACAAGGAGGTATGGATCAAGAGGGAGATGATAGTCTCATACAACCCTGAAAAAATGGGGTTGCAGAGAGAAAGAACTGATACATCATCAGTTCTATCAGGGCTATGATACATGACTAGGAGTTTCCTATGTTTTTTTGGGAAGAGGCATGTAACATGACAATGTATGTGCAAAACATGAGTCCTCATAGGATATTTGGGAACAAGACTTTAGAGGAGGCATTCTCAGGAGTGAAGCCAAAGATAAGACATTTGAGGATCTGTGGTTGTCCAATCAACACCCATGTGCCTGTGGAGAAGAGGATGAGCCTTTAGGACATAAGGGTATATTTGTGGGGTACAAAAAGACCTCAAATGCTTACATGATCTTAATTCTAGAATAGAGGAAGAAAATTGTGAGAAGATATGTTAAGTTCAAGGATAACTTAGCATCTAGGAGATCCCATGAGTCATCAATAGTGACAGAGGATGAGGAGCAATAGGCTCTGAAGGATGAGAAGCAATCAACATATTAGAATTCAGGTGGGGAGGAAGATTTATCCCCTTCTAGTCTTGTCCTGAGATCCAAGTAGTTATTACATACATTGAGGGATGTTTCTGAGACTCCAAGGAGTGTGGTCAAGGAGCACATGCATCAAAGGAAATTTCTAAACTATATGGCACTTATGAGTAGCATCATTGATGTTGAGCCTTCCATTTTTTAGGAAGCATCAGATCAATAGGTATGGTGAGATTCCATGGTAGAGGACTACACCTATATTATGAGTAATGATGTTTGGGACATAGTGCCAAGACTAGAGGGGAAGTCAATTGTGAGTTCTAGGTGGCTCTACATTATCAAACATGTTGCAAATGGTAGCATTGAGAAGTTTAAGGTGATGTTTGTGGCGAGAGGTTTCTCCCAGAAAGAGGGAGTGGAATATGAGGATACATTTTCTCTAGTCATTATGTATGATTCTATTTGAGTTGTTATTTATATTACTTTAGTTATGAGGTGGAGGATACATCAGACAGATTTGAAAACAACTTTCCTCAACAGGATCATTGAGGAGGAAGTATACATAGAGAAACCTCATGGATTTGAGGTACCCGGGAGGGAGTCTCATGTGAGTAGGATTAAAAAATCATTTTATAGACTCAAACAGAAACCTAGGGCATGGTATTCTAGGATTGACAAATACTTGCAAAGTATGGGATTTACCAAGAGTGAGGTGAACCCTAACTTGTATTTCATACTTGTTGGGGTGGATCCACTCATGTTGGTTATATATGTAGATGATTTATTTCTCACAGGTGTAGAGGATCTTATTGCAGGGTGGAAAGAATATTTAGCTATTGAGTTCAAGATGAAGGACATTGTCTTAACGCATTATTTCTTGGGGTTAGAAGTATGGAAAGTATCAAGAGAGTTATTCCTTGGTCAAGGGAAGTATGCAATAGATGTCTTGAGGAGATTTAGTATGGAGGAATGTAGATTCATGGCTACACCTATTGTTACTAATATGAAGAAGGTTATCACTTCATATTCAAAGTTGGTGGATCACAAGATATACATGCAACTGATAGGGTCCTTGATTTATTTAGTCAATACCAGACCAAAAATATGTTTTGTTGTGAACACCTTGAGTTAGTTCATGGTGGAATCGAGGTGGGTGCATTGGATAGCATCAAAGAACGTGCTCAATTAATTGAGAGGTACAATGGAGTATGGATTGAGGTATCTTGGAGGAGATGGAGTGGAGTTGCAGGGATACTCAGACTTATATTGGGAAGGGAGTGTAGTAGTCAGAAATAACACCTCTAGGTGTTGCTTTAGCTTGGGATCAACAATGATTACTTGGTTCAATGGGAAGAAGAATTATGTAGCACTTCATTTAGTAGAGGTAGAGTATATGAAAGCGAGTATGGCTAGCTGTGAATCCATTTGGATTTGAAAATTGCTTATAGATTTATTTGATGAGGAGTTGGAGCCTATGATGATACACTATGATAATCAAAGTTGTATCAAAATCTAGGAGAATCCAGTATTCCATGATAGGTCCAAGCATATTGAGATCATATGCCACTTCATTTGAGATAGGATCCATAAGGGAACAATGAAGCTTTAGTATATTTCCACACATGAGCAGGTTGCAAATATTCTAACTAAACCCTTGGCTAAAGGCCAGTTTGCATTCTTCAGAGACAAACTGGGAGTGGTGCAAAATACCTTCCTCACTAAGAGGGAGTGTTGATGTTTGGTATCATCTGAAATGTATTTCCACACCGGTATAAGTGTCTAGACATGTGGAAGTCATCCAAATCCTTCTACGTTGAGACTTTACTTTAATTAAAGGAATATTAAAGTAAATTAAATAAGTTGTGTTTTATTTAAGGAAATGATTTAATTAGCATTAGTGAATTAAATAATAGTCGTTGATATCAAGTGAGGTGAGAAGTAATCTCAACCTTCAATCACTTTGGATATTAGGGTTAGGTCATAACTCAATATTATAAAAGAAAGGCTAGGGTGAAGGAGGAAGACACTTGTGTGAGACATTGGTAGATTGTTTGACATACAGAGAAGAGAAGGAATTTTTCTCAGGAGGATTGGATCATGAAACACTGTGATTCAAGGAGATCTTGGATAGGTGGAGAAGGAATTCCATCTAGAGATATAGTCCACAGGAAGAGAGAGAGAAAGTGTGCAGCAGAAGGATCGACCGTCGCAGACAGTGCAGGTATTTTGGTATAGGTCACGCAATTATCGTGAGTTTCAACGTACGACTCGCACATATAGTGTGGGTGTTTTGTTACAGGCCACATGGAATAGTGTGGGTATCAACGTCAAAGTCACGTTGTAGTCGTACAATATCGTATACCAACAATGAAAGCAGATCAACAAGTTAGCTTTTGATGCACTTTGTCTCTTTTCTATTGGGGCCATTTTCCTAGTAAGAAAGCCCTTGTAAGCTTCGAAGTTATTTTTAATGATAAGCTTAGTTGATGGGAAGAATATATTTGTATATTGTGAATGATATTTTTGGTTTTCAATATTTATTCTTCTATCTTTATTTGAGTTGAATATTCCATTAGTGTATTTTTTTTTAGTGAGCTACTAATCTGATTTGTAATAAGGAAATCACTAGATAACAAGATACCTAGATGCGAAAGTAAGGTATTTCAACAAAACAAAATCACCTATTTTGATGATATTGAATATGCATTCATAAATATATATTCTCATCCCGTGGCATATCATACTCTGCTTAGTTTACTCAAATCCATTTAGAAAAAGATATAAAAAATAGATATTTTAATCTCTGATTTTTTAAAACATTACAACAAATCCCTGAAGACCGACACCCTAATGCTCCTATTATTTTTGGATTCTATATAAATTTTATGCCTTCAAATGTCAAATATGCAATCGAGTCTGCAAGAATTCTACATTGGAAAATGCCATGAAAAGGTGCAAGAAATGGAAGAAGATATGTTAGAAAGTGTTATCACTCTGTGATTTACTTGGTCGAGGAGGAAATAGGCACAATTGTAACCTCAAACCTACTTGGGGATGGAAGCTGGCCCTTCCAACCAGAGATGGATCTCTTTCTTCAAATCAATCACTAAAAGGATTGATTTGGTTTTGAATCAAAGGCTAGATCTGAAATGGAAATAAAGGTTTTAGGATGTGGTTGATGGCAGAGCTGAGAAGACATCTATTGGGCATGGAGTCTTGGGATAAAATAAATCAAAGTGATCAATATGGGATGACGAGCAGTTCTAAACAAGGTGAAGACAGTCAACTCCTTCTAGTTCTTTAAATTCGTTGCAGTATATGGCGGCACAAAAAGAGTAAACAGTCCATCACACTTGAAGCATCTAGCTATGGATGAATTTCAAATGTAACTTTAGGAGAAAGAGTGAGTGTTTAACTATATGCATTCAGAGCATCTAACTAGGATGAATTATGAACCATGTAATCTCAATTAAACACTTAGAAGATTAAACATTGATATGAATAACTGTAGAAAGGAAACACATAAACAAATAAAGAGACACATCACCAGAAGTTATTGACACATGAATCCTTGAAAGAAGCAACTCGATCCTTCTTTGTTAATTACTTAGCATTAAGCTCAGAAAAATATTACATCATACACCAAGATATGTCTTCTATCACACTCAAACCAAGCCCCCATGAGCTGATAAATATATAAAAAAATGTATTTCTAACTTGAAAAAATTGAATTCAACTACTATCCTAAGATTATCTATAGCTACATATATTTTAGCAACAAAATCTTCAACAAACTGCTACAAGGAAGGAGTCAACATTGACTCATTAATTACAGCGTAACCACTTGACAAAAAAGGTGTTTGAATCCCTGATATGGTAATCTTTGACCTTGATGCTCATTGAAGATGACTCGATGCCTCTGTTGACCTATCCATACTGATATGGACACATTCTAGATGCTCTGTCATAGTTGTGCAGCAAGGTTGTTGCGCAATTGTAACCTACAGGAAATTTGGCTTGGCGAAATTATGGAAAATAGGACTCAAATATCATTGCATATATTCCAAACCATGATAGCGGTGCAAAAAATGAGAGAGTTTTTTGTTATTGGGTATGTTATTGACAAAAACCTCTTTGGGATTTCAAATATTCCTCTCCATATTCTTGAAATATGATCCCAAAGATGATGACTAAAACAAGAAATCATTAAATGCTTAAATCTGGAAAAATGGGTTGTAAAGATTCATTCAAATCTCCCAAAATATGACACATGTTGCAAATATGAGAGACCATTTTGTTTTTGGGTCCGTTCTTGAAAAAAATCTCTCTGGGTTTTTCAAAAACCAATCTTAAATTTGACCACTAAAACAATCATTTGTACAATGTGCCCTGCATCCCGTGCGCAACGTGATTGAAATTGAGGGTTTTTCAAGGGCAGATTGGTGGCATTGATGTTGAAGGTATTTAGCATAAAAAATGAACTTACTTTGAACCCAAAAAGAAAAATAAATCCCTCCTCAATAATCATTAAATGCACAAGTGGATGCTTTTACAGTTGCACAACAAGTTTGTTGCGCAACTGTGTCCTTGAGAATTGGTACAGTGAGGGATTTTGACTCTTTGAACACATGTTTGACTCCAACTAATGCATGGTGAATTATTTATGATGAAATTAACTTTTTATATGATGATAGGATGCTATGAAACCTGTGTAACCTCTATCTGATAATCCTACCTTGGACAACCATGGTGGAATTACTAGTATTCAATTCAGATTTTCACCCATGTTGTCTTCGAACTCAGGCTCTTGGTTTTAACTGCCAAAGTTATGCTTGGACCCAGGAGGAGTGGGATTGATTTGATTCAAGGGCACATGGAATTCCTGTAGGGTTGTTTCAATCAAATATTCAATAGAATCAACAATAACATTGGCTCGATTATCGAGTCATCTTACATGGGTAGCTCTCCTCCTAGGGAGCTCTAAAGTTGTTAGTATTTGGCCAAGTAATTTGGCATATGCACAAGTAATACGATGAGTTTAAACAAACTCCTCATTCAGTATGTGATGCCAAGCTTCAGGTTGAGTTTCAAGACTGGTAGTGGCACTTTAAAATGTGGGATTTGTGTCTTCAAAGGTAACATCTTGTTCATATGGGATATGGTGAAAATGTTGTTGGACAAGAATATTTTCAAAGGACTAGTCATGGGATTGCAGTGAGTTTATGTAATCCGTACAAATTTAGGCCCTCTGTCTAGCGTCAATTCTATTGATGGGACGGAAATGCCCTATCATAGTAAGGGGTAATCTATGATACAAAATCCCAATTAGAATATGCATCGTTTGGTTTAGGAGACCCATCGGCATTTTGGCCTGGTTGTCATTACTTGTTGTGAGGTTGGATGGTTATGCAAATAAAGATGTAGATGTAGACTATCTAAAAGCATAAAATAAATCTAATCTACTCTAATATATCCTATCCTAGCTAGGAGCAAATTGTTGTAACCAGATGAGCTGAAATGAAACTAAACTCTGCAAAATACCTCAATCAGATAGTTGTTATGAAGATGCAAATCTAGATAACACATGTATACAAATGTATAACCAAAATAGTCTGAGTCATTTTACTACATACATCAACAACTCATATGATCAGGACAAAATTGTTAGAAAAATAACAATTTCTTTAAGAATAGTCTATGGGCAACAATGAATCCTTACAACAGGTTGCAAACAATAAAAAAAGTTGACAACTAGCCACCATTTACAAACAGTTGTTATCTCTATCAAAATTGGCCTTAAGGGCTTCTCAATATTAGTTAACACCGTATTCTCTCTAAAAATAGTTTCTCGAGTTTGTACAATGCTTGAAGAGCCCCTAAAAAATGGGATTCTTCCTTTACTTATACAACTATTACTAACTCCCAAAAATGACCTCTTGTATTCCCCAAGAAGCGATTACAAAATTGTTCAGCTTCCCCCCCACTAACTATTGACATGTGTGAGAAAGGGGACGAAACTAAGGGTGGTTGGGAAAAAGATGAAATAGCATGTGGTTGCTAGAAATTTTGAATTTGTTGTTTCATATTATTCATGGCCTCTTGTCTTGAAAATATGATGCCCAAACTTCATATTGGTCATCAAGCAAAACGATCCTATGATAAAGAAGTTATTTGAGAGCAGCCTCATCTGCAGTTGTGTTGTCGAAAGGATCCTCGTATCCTTGCTCAGGGTGGCCATGAACGCTTGAATCATGGTGTGCACTTTAGTTGGTTGAACAAGGTGTTTCTCCATTAGCTCCTTCATCACCTTTGTGGCTATTTCTATGACTTCATGCCTCTTACTTGTGCTTTGTTATATTTTCTCAAGCAGTTGCTCCATCGAGATGTCCTTTCTGAGTTCTTCAATAGGAGGGAAGTGACATTTATGTATTAAAACTGTGCCTGCTTTATGAAGTTGATTGCATATTGAAAGCAAACTACTCGTTTCTTTATATACTCTTTGTCCTGCTTGTTGACATTGATTGAGAGAGGCATAATCGATATTCCTTTTTGTCTTAGAGGGGTGAGGAAGTTCAACTGGAGCATCTAGATTTTCAGCAACCCACTACTTGATCTCATTTAGACCCTCTCTGATAGTGGCCAATTGGATGTTCTTGACTTGTACACATTTGTGTCGCTCCATTATGCTGACAACCAACTATTTAAAAACATGAAGATGGATGTACATATTCATGATGGCCTCTTTTAGCTCTATCTTGAATTTTTTTTCTCACTCCTTGAACTCTTGCAAGTTGCCTTCCTCCTTTCTTGAGTGCTAGAGTTGTTCCTCCAACTCTTTAATCCTAGCCTCCTACTCTTGGTTTGGACTGAACAATTTTTTCAGACTTTGTTTCATTGCATTGGAGAATGTTGTGCCAACAGATGTTATGGATAGTGGGTCTTCATTGACCTTTCTTGTCATTGGAGTCTGTGTGATGATGGAAATTGGATTGCTTCCCATGACTGGTATTTGCTTCACTTGTTGTTGTACAATTCTTCTTGTGGCCTTGTCGTATTTAAACTTTTTAAGATTGGTCACTTTACTTGGTTTGAATAGGGTGTGAAGCCCCAATTCCAACCCATTGAATTGGGTGTGACTATTGGTAGCTCATGTTGGTATATCCAGGATGTCAGTGTCCATCATAGATGTGTCATTGTTCCAATTTTCTTCATCTTTCTTGTGCTTCTCTTCCTCAGCTTCCTTTTTTGTAGCCTCATTTGTTACTTTCTGTGTTGCTTCTACTGTTGCGACAGATCTTCCAACTGTTTCCTTTTTTTTAGCTTCTTTATCAACAACCGCCTTTGCCTCTATTTTTTCCTTGGCCATTTATATTGCTTCTACTATCGTTGTTGCATCGACTTTAGCCTTAGATTTAAATTCCTCAATTTTTCTTTTCTTTTTTGTAGGCTCATCCTCTTTCTTCTTGTGGGTGTTGTCTTTCTTCCTCCTCTTATTTTCTGTTATTGGAGCTTCTTCTTTTGCTAATCTAGATTAAAGAGATGTGGTTGTAGCAGATGATTTTTTTGCTACCTCTTCTTCTATTTTATTTTTGGCTTCCTCACATGCTATTTCTTTATCCACAATTCTCCTTAAGGGCTTGCCTTGTCTCTTGGAAATCATCTCTTCATATTTCCTTGCATTGCAATGGACTTCATCTTCCTCCCATGTGGCTGAAGTGTATTCCCATGGGATGACAAGTTTATTAAAGTGTTCTTTGACGACTTTCTTTGGGTCGTGCCTCCTGAATATCTCTTCTCCAAAGTGATACATAAGTAACACATCCACTTCATCTTGGGCCTCCTTGGTGTTTGCAAATGAGTACGATCCAATCCATAATGGGAGTGGGACCCATATTTATTTTGTATTTCAGTAGAGCATTTCCCCGACTCCATTGATCACTATTTGATAAGCCACTTCTTGGAGTACCAAATTGTCTGGGAAAATCGAGGAAGAAAATGTGGGGCTTTGGTGGCTCTGTATATTCTAATGTATGCATCATGCTCCATCAAGTACCAACCCCCTATCCTTTTGATCATTGCAAGCACCTTGTTTGTCATACATGGGTTGGTGAACATAGGATGAATTCATACAATGGTGCAAAGAAGTGTTCGCACATACTATGTGTTGGTTGTGGAGCCTGATTATCTTCCTAATTCAGAGGTCTTTGTTTTCAGTCGTGTTTATACCCCATGAAGACTTTACACCTCAAAATAATGTACACTCCTCCATGCGAGGGAGTGCAGGGGGGGTAAACCCCCCCTATGAAAAATTGCCTTGTAAATGTATATTCTAATTTCATTGTAAATATGGATCGTTCATTATAAGGTCGCATATCTGACGGTAGAAGTTATGTTAGGGTTTTTTTCCCTAGAAGGCAACCCTCTTTTATGAAGGAAATGTATTGTGTCTATGTATCATTGCTAATATTGTATTTTGAGTGACGAGACTGTGAGAGAAAGAAGAGGAAGCTACATTGGGTGTGTTGTAGGTTGTATCCCTTCATTTGTTGGATAATAATAAAGGAAGGACCTGACAATTTCTCTGGTGAACGTAGCCCACACTGGGTGAACCACGTATATTCATGTCTCTATTTTATTGTGTATCTTATGTGTTTTATTTCCGCATTTGTTTTATTTTATTGCTCCACAATCCTGTTTTTCTAACACTGTGGTACTCTGTTTTATACTTGTGCTCCAGAGCACCTTGCAGTAAATATGGATTGATGTATCTGTCAGCTTCCAAGCCCAACCCACCTTCGGGTACCGATGTGATACACACATGATGTCTAATAGAGACGATGCCATATGAAAATCTAGAAATGTTTCGGGCATGGTCTCCTTCACTACAATGATAGAATCTGTTAGAGTAGCTGATAAGATATTATCCCAGTTGAATGTAGATCCTTCGCTTGCTCAGTAATAGATTAGTGACATTGAGGATAATGTAAATGTTGAGGCATTTGGTTCTTCATACAACTTGCGTAGCATGGCCACCAAGTATTAATATGGTGTCCTCAGTGTTGTGGTGGGATATTCGTCGGAAGGCCTGTGTTTTAAATATTTGTCTGGTTTATACCAGACCTTAAACAAATATTTTTCCTTGAGCTTGAAATCATTGATAAGTTCTTCTTCCATTGTCTTGGTCCCCTTCTCTAAGTGGTAGAATTTTGCTAGGTCACCTAGTCAGAAATATGCCATGGGTTCTCCCCTGGCATTGAGGATATATTTGCTTCCTAAATCTACATGCTTGAGGATCCAAGAAATTACTTCCACACAAAGGAGTATCGCGACACGAGCTGCCACCCTATGTATTCCTGACTTCATGATATTCTTGAAGATCTTCAGTTTGTCATGATCATCGGCCTTAACTGGGAAAGTTTGTCTTTTGAACATTTGATAGACTTTTCCCCACTTGAGTGAGTCTCCTCCCTTTTCTAGGAGTCATGTTGTGTCATCATACACTGTACCTACTATTGGGCTCTAAAGATGTCTAAAAACAACCTTAGTTTAACATTAATTTATCAACCCGAGGATTTGTCTTTTATCTCAAAGAATATCGGCAAAGTCTATGCAGATAGCTCATAGAGGCTAAAATCGTGTAGTGAAA
>JZKD02S1663914.1:131027-142332 GCA_000966675.3 Picea glauca
ATCACCTTCAACTAGTATTCATATTAAATATAATGCATCTATCCATCATTATGCATTTTCAGCACCATAGGATTTTCATAATGCAATAATTAATTACTAAATAAAATAGCAATCGACGTGCCAATACCCATGGCCATAACTACACAATGCATCCATGCATTGACTACATAATACCACATAACTATGTCATGCATTCACCAAGGTGAGTTGGAAGGTCTGACCAATGCCTCAACACATCATCCACAAACTTCCTATTGTTTGTCTGAATATTTGGACACCTTCCTTTTCAAACCAAACACAACACTAAGAATACAATTCTTAAGTGCTTTTCAGTGTTGGCAAAGAGGTTGCAGTCTAAACAGAAGCTATAGAGTAGATACCATTGAGCACTCACATTACACTATAGCCATTCCATATCCAACCATATTATGGTCTCACACGTGACTAGCTCTATGGATTTTCATTGTTATAGAAGGAGTGTGTCTCTTGAATTAACCCAATTATGATCCCATAACCAATCAAAACACAATATACAACTGAAAAAATATCTAAATGCTTTCTATTATCAATAACAACTACATACTCTAGGCCTTTGGCCATTACATGTCAATTTAAATATTGAAAAATTAACTCAGGAAATTTTTACCTAAATTCCCTTCAGCATCTATGTAAAAAATGCATACCTGGATGGTTTTTATCAACCTACTTGATGCTACCTGATCAACTAGTATTTGTATAAGCTCACATACTTCCGCCTTCATCATTTTGATCACCATTCCTACCACCCTCATGGGTCTTCACATAGATGGAGTCATAAGCAACGATAGTAGCATCCACCTCTTTAACCATGCTATATCATTTTTCCTCAATACATAATCTATCATTAGTCATACTCAATTTCCATAACATCATTATTTCAAAATAACATACTATTCTAAGTTCACAAGCATGTTATATGCATATCCAAGCATGTGCATATGCACAATTACACATCCATATGCACCAAGCATTCACTGTCAGCATGCCTACTAATGCAGGTGCATTTTAACTTCATTGTATGCCTCATGCACTCTAGTAGATTTGCGTTTCAATTCACTTATCTATTTATTTATTTATGTTGTAGTTGGTTGTCCTTGAAATCCTTTAGATCCTTCTTGCCTTGTGTGCTCCCATTCTGCTCATCTGCACTATTGTTCCCTAGTCTGAATACTTTCCAGTCAAGTTTCACTTGGCCATTATGAAATCCAACCATTGTATTCAATCTATAGCAGCTCCTTTTGGGTAGTCATATCCAACTTTACCTTTAGGAAACATTTCATCACCCTTTCACACTTATACAATTCCCAATGGAAGTCTATTTTCATTCAGTGACACTTTTCAAGTGAAAGAGCATTCATTTTTATATCTCCAATTTATCTGTATAAACATCATGCTTCCACTGTGAACTCTGATATCAGAAGTGGATTTCTTTCACTGAGTACTTTTAGACAAGTATCTAAGTCATATCTAACAAATCCTTCCCTAGAACTCCTATTCTTGAAACATAGAGATTATTCACACACGACCTCTTAAGCTCTTTGTTTTCTTCCACGTCAAGCTTGCAACTATCTACACATTTCTACCTTCAAGGCTATGGAGCCTTACTTTTCCCTTATATTCCCATCAATGACATTTTTAATCTGCTAGCTTCATATCCTATGTGAGGATTCTTGCCTTTGTTGTACCTGTAATTTATTCAGATCCTGTAGTTGTTGACTAATACTTTTGTTCCACTATTCTTGAGTTATTTATCCACTTTCCATTACTTTACATGTAGTTCTATATTGCCTCAACTAGATTCTACAAGATCTGTCATGCTTCCATGATTATGATATCCAATCATAGACTTGAATTGATCCAATTAAATCTCTAATCCTGCCAAATCTGCAAGAAACCATTTTTTTAGAATTATAGATATCCTAAAAAATTGTCATTTAAATTTACATGTACTTTTTATGCTCAGTTCATGAAGAATTGTATCATAGTTATCCAAATCAGAATAATTCGAGGTCATTCTCCTCTGAACTAGTTTTCCAATGACTATACTCTTTCCCCAATCTGAAATCTGAGTTGAAAGTTATGGTCTCTCGAAAAATCACTTTCAACCCCTTTTCTTTTGTTTTGCAACAAGATCTTGTCGAAATATTCCACAACTCCTTTAACTGGTACAACATTCGAATTTTGTACAGGTGCTTTCTTCAAACCACTTTCCATGTGACCATGGATCGAAACCATGGGCTTATTATATCTTTAGCACCTTCCTTTGTATTCTTCTACACAAGAGTTTGTTCAAACAGAATGTCCAAGGGCGCGCCTCTAATTGACCCCTTTACCTTATCATGAGATCAATGTTGGGAGCAAGTCCTCTAAACTTCGGCCTTTGACTATTCTCCCTTTTCAATCTTCTAACTTTTTTCCAGAGTAAACTTTGTCAAACCCTTCTATTAACTCCACTAGCAGATTGGACAATCGAGATTTAATATCCTGTTGAATGGATGATCCTACCCCATTTGGAGGCTTCAACGAGATCAACATTCGTGACTTAATTAGGCGTTGGGATGGACGGTCCTTAATTAATTTGGAAATCCAGCGCTTTGTGACTCTGGGAAATTATGATTCTCAAGTCGTTCAATTCCCCTCGGAGTTCTACTCGCCGAAGTGCTTACCCTATCCTTCCTCTATTTAATTGGATGGACACAAGGAATCCCGGAGGGTCTTAGATCAACGACCCTTGTGAATTCATTACTCTGGGACTCGGGGACATTGCCACTTGCGAGTTTCTCAACTCCTCTAGATTTATACCTATTGAAGTGGTCATAAAGTTACGATGACTTCTTACCGTCAGTTAACCCCTCCGCTTCCTCTAGTTTAATCCTATGGCTAGGACTTAATCGAGCATTGGGATGGATGATACTTAATTAATTCAGGACTTCGACGCTTCGGGAATCTGGGACATTTCCACTCCCAAGTCGTTCAACTCCCTGGAGTGATATCTACCGAAGTGCTTACGCCATCCTTCCGCTTCATGGTATAATGGTTGAGAAAGGTCTCTAAGGGATCTTAGATCGACAGTCTACATGAATTTGCGACTTCAGTCTTTGAAAATTTTGTTGGTAGATACGTTGGACACCCTCGGAGGCCATACTCCCGGAGATGACATGGACCCATGGCATTTGTGCCATGTGTCACTAAAAAATGAATAGGTTGGGGTCCAAAAGGTATTAAATTCATGTGAAACAAGTCCCATATGGCACCCCTACCATGTGGCATAATACACATCGTCAACCAAATGGTTGATCCACATTCCTCCACTCTAGATCTAACGACCTGCGTGATCTCATGGTTACAACTTTGCACTTTGTGGCTTCGACACTTCACAACTTCGGCTCTTCATAGCTTTGGCACTTCAGTGGTTGTCCTAGTCTCTAGTAATTGCTGAAGTGGTGAAGTTTTGAAGTTCTGAAACATCTCTATCCTTGTACTTCTGATCTAACAGTTGACATTTATCCCAAGGGTCCTTCCCTCAATCTAATGGTCGATGGGAATTCAGGAATTTGGCACTCTGGGACTTCGGGTTATAATAGTTCTAAAATGGTTTGATTCTCCTGGAATTAAAATTCCTAAAGTGGTTAACATCGGATGACCACGATCAACGACGAATATTTCACCCGAACTTCCTATCATATTGGATGGTCAACGGGGTTTGCAACTTTGGCCTTCGTCATTTCATGCTTCTGCCCTACCTCCCATAATCATCGAAGCGAAAAATTTATAGGGTCTCCATCTCCTACTTGGCTTTGATTGACGGCTAACGATCGACCAGCTCGATTTGATGGTTGGGACTTAATCCCACCCAACCCCTAGTTTCACCTCTATCAGACGGTCCTCGTCCACCTGAATTTCGATCTAACAATCCATAACTCCTTGATTCAACGGTTTTGATCGCTCCCAAATTCAAAGGGGAATGGTCATGATTCTACGATCCTTTACAAAGGATCTCTGGCTGCACGACACTTAGGATTCTATGTGATCTCTGCAACGCTATCACTCCTGAGCTTTAAGATCTCAAGGACGCATTTGTTCTTAGGGGGAAATTCCATGCCCAATAGTTCTGGCCCATACCAATCCATTGTTTCAACTAGAAACAATGATACCATTTTGTAACACACCTAGCCCCTTAGGTTGGCCATGCGAACTTGTAATATACCCATCCACCCACAGGCTAGCCACGGTACTCCAAAAACCTGCTTCTGAACTGATTTCGAATTCTAACAACATTTAATCCGAAAATCAAGCATGAAAGACTCACATGCATTAGTCAAGATCCATGCTACAACATAAACTAAATAAACAATGTTCCATGCACAACAAATAACCAGCAAGCATGCACATTATAAATACATATCTCAGAGATAATTAGATACACAACAGAATATACATTATACCGAAAATATAGAGAGAACTTATCTTTTCAAGAAAACATTCACCAACTAGTTGCAGGCCAAGGACATTCCTCCTAATCATAGACACTGCTATTCTTTTACTCTCAACAACACATAACCCCCGATCCAAGGTTATGAATCCACAAGGATGGGTCCTAGGCCAAATCTAAAACACACAACAGTTGGCTAACTAGCTATCAGGTTTCCCAACCACACAACAAATCCGAATTTCTAGCCCTCTTTCCCCCTCAGCCTACACAACCCAAAGAAGTGACACCTTTCTCTACCATGCAATCCCTCACACTGTTCCATTTCTCTCTAGGGCTCCAGTGCTACTAGTCATGAAATGTCCCTACTGGAAACTCCAAGGATTCTTAGTTGTGGACAGTTCTTTTCGAACTTCCATCAATCTCATGCACACATACATCCATTCCCTCTTGTAATGATCAATAATTTCTTACAACCATCTAGAAATGAATCTCCTCCTCGAACCATTTGTTTCCATGCTCCCCCCCAAGAGCACATGAATTCAACAAGAGTGAGGAGGGTGTAACAATGAATGAATAAGAACAAGTGAACCCAAAAAAATGAGTGAGTGAGTGAAGAAGAAGAATAATAACAACCCCCAAGGGATGTTTATATAATTACAAGAACCAAAAACCACATGGCCTCCCCAAGAAGCTCATGTAACCCCTTTTATCCATAAAATCAATTATGGGTAAATAAAATATAATGAAAAAAAGACTTAGCCCCTTAAGCCCCCTCTCTTGTGGAATCATGGCCCCCTATATCTTTTTTCCTTATCCATATTGTAGCTAGTGATGCATTCTTTTATTAATGTATATAGATGCATTACATTTCCTAGGCACTCTAGCCCCTTTTCAACTTTACTGGCTCACCAACCTAAATCACAATTACATAATACATTATAGTTCATAAGGGTTAAAAATGGGGTGTTACATCATCGATGACGTGGAGGCCACGTGTCAGGTGACATGGAATTGATGATGTGGACTACCACAGTGTCAAGGCCATGGTGGAAATATAGTAGTGTGGTGGAAAGCCATGACGAAAGGGTGACAGGCCCCGGTGGAGCAGTGGCTCGATACCACGAGTGGTATTGGAAGGTGTTTTCACATCGTGGAGGGGGTGATTTTGAAATGACCCTTGGAGATGTGAAACCTATCGTATTGGGGATGAAAAATTCTATCACATCATCGAGGATCGTTATCCCTCATGCACGTTGGCAATGTGTATTCGTTGAGAACCGTTGATCATGCCCTAATCTCAACCGTTAGATCTGGGGTGGGGATAAGTAGTTCATTCGCCAAAAAAAAGGTGTGGGATAGGACCCACCCATCCCCGAAACCTATGTATAGGTTACAGGTGGACGTTGGTAGTGGATGGTGCCCACCAGTGACATGGGCCACTATGGTGGTGCCATGCGGCAGCTGGTATGGGTGTGTCCCATATTTAATAATAATTTATTATTATTACATTGAAAGGTAAGGGGAGAGAGAGAAGGTGGTGACATGAGGATGATAGGAAAAACTAGGTGGTTGGAGAGGGTGACATGGCATCCTATTAGAGTTCTGTGTGGATATGTGGTGCCACATCAACAGTTTTCCACATAGGCAAAATTGTTCCATGGTTTCAAAAAAAAAACCAAGTCTGGAGCCATTTTTGTATTTTGGCCATAACTGAATCATATTAAGTCAGATTGAGATGAAACTTTTGGGTTTTGTCCACATAGAGGAGGTATACAAAGGTGATAGATAGGGCCACAATCCATTTCTACTTGGATTTGCAAAATATCGGTTTTTAAATATCTAGGTCCAGATCATTGGCATATATCCAAATTAAGCTAAAACTAATAGAAGAAGTCCAAAAAATAGACATGGAGATAACCATGAAGGAATTGAAAAAACACTAAGGGGTTTGGAAGGAGGATGTTGAAATAGGCCAAAATCTACTATTTAAGGCCACTTTTTGGGGATTTTGGGGATTTTTGGGATTTTCAAAGCATGAAAAGTGATCCCATATCACAAAACAAGAAAAAAATATTTATTCAACATTTTTCACACTCATTTAGACAGACAACTTTAGTTTACTAAAAAAAATTCAAAAGTGCACAGATTGAGAGATAGCTAGTTTTGCCAAAAAATCAGAGATTATAGATTGTTGTAGAATCTTACTAAAGTGACATATCGAGAATATGAAGGTTGTTGTGTCTTCACAATTATGAGTTTTATCATTTTCCGATACACAAGTTTTCTTTGTTCTTGATATATTTTCTTCTGCAGTTGAAAGAAGTTGGCATTTCAATAAAATTGCACTAGTAGAGAAAATTTACAAATGGGGTAAAAATGGCTTTTTCAGGAAGCCATAACTTTCAACTCAAAGATAAAATTGGGGAATAAGAATAGTCATTGCAAAGATGATGCAGAGGATGAAAAGGAGAATAGCATGAAATTATTATAATTTGAAGAATTCTGATATAAATCTTCATGATTTGAGTAGAAAAAAGACATGTAGCATTAATTGACAAAATTTTATAATATGCATAATTCTAACAAAAATGTTTGTTTGCACATTTTGAAGAACTAGAGATATAAGCATAACAATCCAAGCCTAGAAAGTGGATACTAAAGTCATGGAGGATGCACAGGGAGCCTACAGTCACAAAGAGAAGCCAAAGGCAAAAACATCAATGTGAGTAATGATGAAACAAAATCTAATGGACATAGGAGAAAAGTGGAACTAGCTGAGTTGGTATAGACTATGAGAAGTATCATAATGGAAGTTTAGATTTACATAGTTGATAATGAGAATATTATGAGAGAGCATAATAAAATAAATTATCAAATGATGCAAAGCCTAAATCAATTTCAGAGACAAGTAAGGAATGGATCAGGATGAAGACATGAGGAAGAAAGTAAACGTCATGAAACAAGAGATATCTACAGAAGATCCAATCACTCAAGAAGTGATAGTAGAACTCATAGAAATCACTCAACTAGGAATTCTTATGCATTTGAGGATTCAAAGAGCAGTCCAGAAGTGTCTCCTATTAGGCATCAAAGAAGAAGACGTGAGATGGATGGTTTGCAAGGAGATATTAGGAAGATTGAGCCACCATCCTTTGATGGTGAAAGAGAAAGGGAAGATGACAATGAAGCTTGGTTTCTTGGAATTAGGAAGTATTTTCAACTGCACAACTACTCATATAACCTAGAATCCATAATTTCCATATATCATTTGAATGGAAAAGATACTATGTGGTGGGATCATTTGAAGCAAGTTGAGCACATTAATGAGATTAGGATCACTTGGAAGCAGTTCAAGAAATATTTTTAGAAGGAGTATCTCTCAGAGCACTATTATGACAAGAATATGCAAGAGTTATTTTAACTCAAGTTGGGGAGCATGACCATGGGAGAATATGAAAATATTTTCTTGGGATTGTTAAAGTATGTAGGCTTTATCAAGGATGAAAAGGTGAAGATACAAAGGTTTCTGAGTGGATTTCCATTTTTCTACAAAGATAAAATTCAGTATGATGAGCCTAGAACTTTAACAGAGACCATTAGAAATGCCAAGTACTTGTATGGGAAAGGAAATGGAAGAGAATCTTTGCAAAAGTCTTGGAAGGACAAGAAGAAGGAGAAATCGGATCTGATAAGGAATGGATTCAAGCCTCCTTTCAATAGAAATAGTCCTAATAAAAATCAACAAGATAAACCTACTAAGAATGAATCCAAGAGAGAAGATTCTTTGGGAAAAAGGGGAAGACCACCAATCCAATGTTGGGGATGCAAAGAAGACCACATGTACAAGGATTTCCCTCATAGAGGAGATAAAATGAATACCATGCACAACATTCAAGAGACTACTACAATATAAGACACATGAATAAATATTTCAAGAATATATGCAGCCTTGGAAGATCAATAAGCAGAACACCAATCCAATATGATTGAGGTGGAAGGTAAGATCATTAATCATATTGTTTCTATTTTAATTGATTCATGAGAAAGTCATAATTACATTAATCCTAAATAAGTGGATAGATTTCATTTGAATAAGAGTAATCTTGAAAAAACAATTTTGGTTCAACTAGCCACTGGAACCAAAAGAAGGATCAATGAGAGTGTCAAAGATTGTCCAATAAATATGAATGGAGTGAGTACTACTGCTCATATGAATATTATACCATTATGATATTATGATATCCTAAGTGGAATGGATTGGTTGGAAAAACATCATGGTGTCCTAGATTTCCATAACAATACATTTACATGTCTTGATGAAGAAGGAAAACATAGCATTGTGAAAGGAATACCAAGACCTATTTCTATAAGGGATATTTCAGCCTTACAGCTGAAGAGTTGTATCAAGCAAGGATGTCAATTGTATGCAACTCATGTGGAGGAGCCAACAAATACCAAAGGGTCAAGCCTTGAAGATTATTCAGTATTGCAGTAGTCTGAGGATTTATTACAAGAAATGCCAGGATTACCACCTAAGAGGGATATAGATTTCTCTATTGATTTAGCACTAGGATTTTCCCCAATGTAAAAAACTCCTTACAAAATGAGTACACGTGAATTAAAATAATTATGAATGTAGTTGGAAGAATTGTTGAAGAAAGGGTACATATGCCCAAGTGTTTCGCCTTGGGGAGCACTAGTGCTCTTTGTGAAGAATAAGGATGCAATGTTGAGGTTATGCATTGACTTTATACAATTGAATAAATCCATCATGAAGAAAAAATACCCTCTACCTAGAATTGATGACCTCTTTGATCAACTAAGAGGAGAAAAGATATTTTCAAAGATAGACTTGAGATCGGGATATCACTAGGTGAGAATCAAGGAAGAAGAAATTAATAATTCATCTTTTAGAACCAGTTATGGGCATTATGAATTTGTAGTGGTGCCATTTGGACTAACCTATGTGCTTAATGAATGACATATTCAAAAATTATTTCGATAAGCTTGTCATTGTTTTCTTGGATGACATACTTATCTATTCCAAGTCCGAGGAAGAGCATGAACATCACTTGAGGTTGGTGCTACAAGTTCTAAAGGAACATCGGTTGTATACCAAGCTAAGCAAGCATTATTTATACCAAGAAAAAATCCATTATTTGGGGCACATTATTTCAGAAGAAGGCATAGCAGTGGACCTAGAGAATATTGAATCCATTAGAGGATGGCCAACACCAAGGAATATTTTAGATGTCGGATCTTTCATGGGATTATCCTGACACTACAGGAGATTTATAACATGGTTCTCTACTATTTCTCATTCGATAAATTTTTAACAAAATAGGGGAATTAAGTTTGAATGGACAACAAAGTGTGAAGAAAATTTTAACTTGTTGAAAGATTTACTTACTAGTGCACCTATTTTGAATATTGTTGACCAAAATGAAATCTGTGTGGTATCTACAGATGCATGTAAGGAAGGAATTGATGGATTCCTCACTCATAATGGACATGTCATCAATTATGAGTCCAGAAAGCTTAAGAAAAATGAGAGAAATTATGCCACACATGATTTGGAGCTTGTTGCCATAGTTCATGCATTGAAGAAATGGAGGAATTACTTAAAGGGGAAGAAATTTGAATTAAGGACAGACCATAGAAGTCTGAAACACATTTTTGAGAAACCAACATTGAATGCCAGGTAGATAAGATGGATGGAATTTTTAAGCAAGTACGACTTTGACATCAAGCATATAAAAGGAAAATAAAATAAAGTTGTTGATGCACTCAACAAAAGAGTACTTCTCATGAATGCTACAACCATTAGTATGCATAGTTCAGATTTAAAGAGAAAAATATTAGAGGTTGTTGTTACAGACCAGAATTACCTACAGGTAAAAGAGAGCTTAAAATAGGAAAATGTACAACAAAAATTTAAAGGATATGAGATGAAGGAATATGGAGTACTTGTGCATAAAAATAGAATTTATGTTCCTATTTCTAGAGAACTTAGGAATTTGGTACTAAAATAAGTGCATAATGTTCCATATGTTGGACATCTTGGTTACCAAAAAACAATGGCAGCAGTAAGAAGACAAGTATTTTGTCCATGAATGTAGAAGGATGTCATTGATTACACTACCATATGTACAGAATGTCAGAGAGTGAAAGATGAGCATAGACACCCTGTAGGTTTGCTACAACCATTGTCAATTCTAGAGAATAAATGGGAAGTAGTAATCATTGATTTTATTACTAAATTACCCAAGACAACAAGGTAACTTGATTCAATAATGGTAGTGGTTGATAAATTGAAAAAGGATGCTCATTTTTTTCCGACAAAAATGACTCAAAGAACAACTAATATTGTAGAAATTTACATGAGGAAAATTTATAGGTTGGATGGGATACCTAAGGCAATTGTTTTAGACAGAGATAAAAAGTTTACTTCAAAATTTTGGAGAGGATTATTTAAAGGATTTGGTACAAATTTGAATTTTAGCACAACATACCATCCATAGTCAGATGGGAAGAAAACGAGACTCAATCAAGTGATTGAGGACATGTTGAGAATGTATGTGATGGATAGGCCATCTAAGTGGAAAGATTAATTGCATTTGTTTGATTTTTCCTATAATAATGGGTATCAAGCTTAATTGAATATGATCCCATTTGAAGCTTTGTATGGTAGAAAATGCAAACAACGAGAGTAGGTCCAAGGGGATCTTGGATATTATCCATTCATATGTGAGTGGGACAATGTTAATAGCATCAATGTAGGGATCCTCATACTATGTGACATTTATTGATGACTTTTCCAGGAAAACCTATATC
>JZKD02S1663925.1:0-14435 GCA_000966675.3 Picea glauca
GTTTTATGCATGTCAGTTTGTAGTTGATTATAGACTACTTTAGCTATCATAATCTATTGCAGGATGATATGATTTGATTAATGTGCTATCCATAATCTGATCTCTTTCATTATTTAAAAAAAAAATACAGCAATTACTTTGTTTCAGTTAATGAATCACAGATTTCTCTTCTTCATTAATTGAATCATTTCGTATAGATCTTTGCATACAGGTTTATCTAACTGTGAAGATTTATAAATCATTTGGTTGTTGTAATTTTTATGTCTTGTTTGTCCTGTAATCATATTTGAAGAGCACTGCAGCTTATTGTTTACGAGAATCTCCTAGATAATTCGGTGTGGGTTTCCTCCCTCCGATCAGCTAAGACAATTATCACACACAGGACGAACTTGGAGCATTCCTTCAGGTCAGTTTGTTTTTCAGTATTTAATAGGTAGTTTGTTAGTATAATTTAAGTAGTTTAGTTAGATATATGTTTAGTTAGATTTGTATTTGGAATTAGTATATTAGTTTTTTAGTTTAGTTAGTTTTTGTTTTATTTCTTGTTCATAAAATTATAAAATCAACAAAAAATATCTCTCTCTGTCTTAGGGTAGAACACAAATGAGTTTTTTCAAGTTTTCATTCAAATCTGTAAATTGTTAATATTGTACATTTTGTGAATAAGTTTTATTTCCGTTAGTAGTTAGATATTTGATTTCTTAGAGTTAGTATAGTATTAGATAGTATATATATATAATAGTTAGATTAGTTTATTAGTTTGTTTTATTTCTTTTTAGTTAGATTAGTATAGTTTGTTTTAATAGATATTTTTAGTTAGATTAGTTAGTTTAGAGTAGTTTTCTTTTTTGTTTTCTTAGGACCTTAGATTGTCTAACGGAGCCACTAAACCCATCACGATGTTTCATCCCAAATGGATTGGGTTATTAGACAACCCAGGACTAGTTCCACTCTCCCAGTTGACAGACGATCAATTTCTCCCGTCAACATTAGGTTAGTTAGTGAATAAATTTGATCAAACTATTCAATATTGATCAAATAGCCCCAGGGTAGAGTAATACCTTAGCCCAACAATATAATCTGGGCTAAATGGGTAGTTTGACACGATAAGACATAGGTTAGCCAACCTTTCCTTCAATAAATGTGCTTGATCTTCAATAAAATCTAGGGTTTTGATGTTTGGGTTATGTTTCCTAACTCCATGCTGACCAAAGAAGGTGAAGTAGTGCACCAAATCCACAAAAAATAGTAAGCCTAAGTTTTGTTGCACATATTAAATCATGCCTAGGGACTAAAGATTGCACAAAGGTGTACGATTGAGTTACAGGCGTCTAGATCTATGGCTAAGATGAGATTTCAGACCCCCCCAAGCATTCTACCTTTAACGCTAGGGGGGGGTCCAGAATGGTGATTATCAAGTGTGCACAGATCTACATCGTCATCCTAACAACACGCATATGGATGGTCTACGATGAATTTTGGGACCCCCTGACCATTCTTCACTTAACGTGGGGGGGGTCCGATATGATGGATAAAAATCACGCTTAGATAAATGACTGATCTAGTAGTGCTCAAATCAACAATCAGCAGGAGACCCTGAACCCTCCAGACCTTCTTACCTTTAACATCAGGGTGGGGGTTCAGGGTCCGGAATGAAGCAGTTTTCCTGATGGGCCCCATCCTAACATGTCATAAGTCCATTGTGTCGGACCCCCTCTGCTCCAAACCTCTTACTGCTTACCATCCTTCCAACTTACCACCATCACCTCACGAAGTCACATCCCAACACTTTCTCCTCACAGTCCCGTCTCACAATTTCGTCAGCATTTCCCCTCCATCAAGCCGTTACAGGTCATATCCAACTCTTATGTTTTCCAATCACCACCCTCCATGTCATCTGGGTACACATGTCAAATTTTTTTCACCTACCTCCTCACACTCCTAAGGACCCATTGGCAATTTATTACAGGCTACATGCCCATTATTATCCTGACCTGTTCCCCTCACCCAACAGATATCCTTTCACCCATTTTCAACCCCATTTTCATCATTCGCATTCTGATCATACTCACTACACACCAGAAACTCACCTTCCTTCACCTCTGCAATCATTCACCCAACCATAACCATTTCCTACTAAAGTTTTTCAGTGTGCAGGTACTGGTAGAAATCAATGGCACCTAAATGCAAAAAGTTATATGTGGAGGAGAATCCATTCCTCTCCCCTCCCATCAATATCGACTGGATTCCATTAGTAGACAAATATTATTTGATTTCAGAAAGTAGGTGTGAATTCGACTTCGCTGAGCTATAGTCATGGTTCAAAGACACATTCATCGATCAAAGTGATGAAATAAGACTTTGGGAGTCAAATCTTCCTCTGTACCTTTTTCCCATAGTCCACCATTTTCCAGAATTCGCACTCAAATGCTAAGCGCACTATGTCTTCGATCAGAGAGTCACAATATCATATCCTAGAGAAACCCTTTTCTCCATTACACCCGATGAAATCGATCAAATGATGCAGATACGCAGAACCAAAACCCTTTCTCCCCTCACCATAGAAATTCTGACGGAAATGTATAACAACCTATCCTTTTCCCGAAGAGTGAAAATCTTTGAATTTTTCGTCCCTCAAGGTGCTCAAATTCCCAAAAAGAATTCCCCTTACCATTGCTCCTTATTTTTAGAAAAGGGAAACCATATCATTTCGTCACTTTATTTTCTACTCGGCTATTTATCTAACGAATGGGTGGAGGAACCTATCTTAGGTTTCCTATCCATATTCTCTGCTAAAGAAAAGGTTGCCACCTAGTTTGACTACAACGGTTTCTTTGCCAAAAACCTACATGAACAATTGGTCAAGTTCCCCACATAAGGCATGTTTCAATATTCTTCGATACTGGCCTACATGTTTATGTTTTATCAAGTATATAAATTCTCCTTCCTTATGCAGAAAATGGACTAGGACGGAAAACCGTAGGCAGTAACCCTATGGACTTTATTACTGAGAAGAAACTCCATGGAGTTTAGTTTTAAACAGTTTATCGAAAAAAAAAAATCACCTTGTGGTAAGCATGCTCCATGGTAGGCCCGAGCTGAGGATAAATAAGGATATCCAAAGAATTTTACACCTTTTAGATCTCGCAAAGACTAGGGATTGGTTTGTATATCAAGATTACATAGAGATTAGAGTGTATGGATGTGAGTTAGCTCCATACAAATTGACCAAATATTTTCCCATTCAGATATTTTCACTGGAGTATATTCGCCAGATGATAAATTCATATGATATTCACTTGGTATCTCTGAAGAAAAAATAGCAAATGAGGATCAAGGGGCAGATAGGACCTTTTATCTGCAATAGTAGAGCTACTGGAGAAGAGGCAGATAAGATATTAAAGAAAATGAAATTTAGCACCAATTTCATTTGGCATTATGATATAAGTGGGATCATTGCAGAAATGAGAGATAAAAAAAAAAATTCACCGTATTCTCACATGCTCAAATTGGAAATTGAGAAGTATGAAAACTAGACACAATGGGAAGAGAACACCTTGGAAGACACCGAGCAATAGTCTTCCTTACTAATGTCTTCACAGAATACCACTCCACAAGTGCCAAAGGAAAAAATACCAAGGAAAGATACCTCTCCTTTGGTCACTGAAGTATCAACAGAGGATTTTCAGCTATATAGTAAAAGGCCTAAGACCACTCATACTACTCCCAGGTCTAGTGAGGAAAATACCTAGTCTGCCAAAGGGGATAAGGGAGACGGGACACCAATTCATTCAATTACCTATTAGATGATGTCTACTTCTTCTTCAAAGAAGAAAACTGATAGAACTGTGACCAACCAAACTCCACAGGGATCTGCAAAGATGAAAATTGTTGAAAAATATGATCTGATTAAAAATAAAAACTAGGCACTGACCGACATCACCTATGCTCAGCTCTGGAAGAAAACATACACAACACAACACATACTGTTATCAGCTTTTGACACAGAGAATGGAAGAATGCATCTAGCATTTATGCAAGCACAAGTGCCTCAACCTAAGGAAATCACTGACTACAAAAGGTCAACCCTTGTAACTGATACCAAACAAGTCCATCCAGCTGATTAGATGGATCTGCACAGACATACTTGAGAAATGGTTTTTTCCACTTTGGCCCATGCTTCCTCTATGGCTACAAAATTAGAAGTATCTCTAAACAATGTTCAGACCCAGTTGAAACTGGAAAAGATATCCTCTTTTGCAAAGGATAACATGATAAAATCCTTAGAGGAGTTGGTGTTCAAGATCGGGTATGATCCCTCGAATGTGAAAGAAACAAAGGATTTTCTAAAGAAAAAGAACATTGATATATCATCTATGAGAAAACAACTAAAGTTTCCACCTACAGAGGACGCACAGGCTAAAGAAATGGATGAGACAAAATATGAGAAAGAGGAATTACTAAGGCTAATCATGCAGCAGAACACACAGATAATGGAAATGGAGGTAGAATTGGAAAGGTTATTGAAGGATAAAGAACAATCCACACCCATGGAAGTCATTCCACTGAGTGTTGTTTCCCTCATAGAAGTCAGCACAACAATAGCGTCAACAACCACTACAGCCGAAATTCCAGCAGCAACTCCCCTAACAACTCTAGAAAAAACTGTAGAATTAACAAAGTCAATGGAAGAAATGAATCTACAAGGAACAATGATCAACAAACTAAAAAAGGAGGTTGAAAGCCTCCAAGAGATTAAGTCTTCTTACCAAACAAGCTACAACATTGAGAGGAAAGCATCAGAAAATCTCAAGTAGGAATTGTAGCAGCTACAAAATAAAATGGTGGTAGGCAAGGCACTTGTCAAAGCAAAGGAGAATATTTGGATGGATATATCCAAATCCATAAATGAAATATAGCCTACGGTGCATATCATATTTGAGAAAAATGAACTGGTGTTAAGGAGCAGGCAGGTTATTCACAAAATAAAAGGAGAGTTGGGAGAAATGCCCACTAAAGCCAATGAAATCATTAGATTTTTGAACTCGAAGACCGAAGAAGAACTAGAAGACCTAATGATCGAAGATAGGATAAAAACCATCCTCAAAGTCAAGTGGGTTCTGACCAAAAGAGGACTGATGTTGCATTTTTAAGAAAAAGTCCAGAACATGGACGTTGGAGTTCAAAGGTTCTTCAACAGGATCGAGGCTTTGCAGAAGAAAGGTCTCCCTGGTTTACTGCTCCTAAATGATAGGTCGATGACTCTTCCTGATTACAAGCAGAATATGGTCACGGTGGCCAAAGATAGTTCTAAGTTTTTGGGAATACAAGGAAGTATAACAGGCAAGGCATTCTTAGAAACTTTGCAGCCTAACCTCACATACAACACGAGATCAAGTATATTTTCATCATCAAACTGACTTTTTCCAGGTACACAGAAGTGGACAAAATATATTGAAGACTACTCAAATTCATTGTTCCCAGTTAGCTAAGATGGGAAGAGTTGTGCAATTTGATCGAGTAGGAAATGAGGTGTGCAAGTTGAGTCATCAAGCAGACCAGTCAAGGTCAAGTGAGTGACTCACCAATGGCTTTCCCCAGAATCAACATGAAGAATTCGACACATCATCGACAGTTCCTAAATTTTTGTATCTTCTTAGTTAGTTAGTTAGACTTAGATTCTGCCATGTCATGATCATTAATGACAAGGTTGTTTGTAATTTTGATTATAAATACTTCAAACTTTGAAGTACTGAGGGTTTATTTTTATGCCCTAGCAAGTTGTAAGAACTATAATTTTTATCAAGAGATCTTCCAGTAATATAAAGAGACGTTTCACAGGATTTCTGTGTGTCATCTGTTGGTGAAGTTTTCTATTCTCAGTTGAATGTGTATCTCTCTTAGTTGTCATTTTTTTTTCTAACCTGATCATTTAAAAGGAGTTAAAGTTGCAGAATTTACCTTGTGTACTATGTTCCTAGATTTTAAAGATCTAAGTGTTTTTCTTCTTACGTCATATTCAATAAATTCTTAAATTCTTCTTGGTTATAATAAATAGTCTCTCCTTTTTCTATTGTCCATCACTTTATTTCTAAAGGATCCAATAGTTGCATTATACTTCCCTGTGAAAAGAATCGTTACATATGTTCTTTGATCTCTACCTTTATAAAATAGACCTGATGGCCCAATGAATGCATAAAACCTTTAAGCCATTTTATAAAAACAAACAACTCGGTTCTACATATTTTAACTAGCCTAATATCTGACGTTAAAAAAAAGTTATATCTTACAGAGAGATTCCTTTCTAAAACTGGTAGGGCTAGATCCTAGTTTCGAAGTGGTTGGATAAGGTTACCTCTGGTAAGTTTCTTCTTCTTTCCAACAACCTCTGGGAATTTATAGAGTGATAACATAACTAGTGACCATACTGCGGAACTAAACAGAATTTCCATCCCTTGTTTTCTTTCCCTTAATATAAAGGAAAATTTATCTCTAAACTAATAAAAAAACCTAAATTCATATAGAGATAAGGTTCAGAGGTTGTTAAGGTTTGTCTATGTTAATTAAAGATTCCTAAAAATAATAAAAAAATAAAAAAATCATCATCAACATTCAGGCTCCTAAAAGATTTTTCACTATATCTCGTCCAAACCCAAAACCTATGGTAGTAATAGACAATTCTAAAACATTACTCAGGAAGAAAAACATTATAGAGGTTTTTGGGAGTCTCAATCCACTTCTAAGGTCCCCTTCTCTCCTAGAGAAGTTAGTTTCTCTTCAAGATCTCAAGTTTGATATATATTTTCAGCAAAGCCTTTTCAGGACAAAGTCTGATAGTTTTGTCAATGAAAATTTTTTAGATCAAACCATATTTCATCCCATGACCCCTAAAATACTCTCTCCCAGAACTGAAGCTAATCAATGTTTTCTCCTCAAATCTGATAAGCTTGAAGACCTAGTTGTGAATTGATCCGGATTATTTTCTGCACGAAATGAGAGCAGAGATATAATAAAGAAATGCACAGAGATATCACAGATATTCAATAATGTAGCAGAAATGTATCAAAGATGTAACCATAAATACATATATACAGTAATACATGATTTCTATTAATGAGATAAATGTATAGAGATTGTAAAAATACAGAGTGAAAGACTCGCTAGAATGATGGTAGCTTATCTCTGAGAAGAGATGTGATGGCTACTCGCATTCGCAAGAAGATTATTGCAATGAGGCTATGAAGGCTCTTTTACAATAAACAGGAATTCCAAAAACCATATACATCCAAAAACCATATACATCCAAAAACCTAACCCTAAGATATGAAGCGCCAAAAGTCATGTGTGCCCCGTCTGGGTAAGTTAGTACATCAACTTTCCGGGGTCGTAACTTTTGCATACGATCTCTGTTTTAGGTGTATGATAGCTCGTTGAAAAGGTATCACCGAGGAGATTAATTTTGGGGGATCAATAATGCCTTTGGATATCATTGATAACCTTGATATTGAAAAATATTCATTTAGGCCCTCAAAATGTCCCCAAAAGTTAAAACCTGCTAAAAATAGTAAATTGCCAAAATTGCCAGAAAATTATTTTGAGCTAGTCGAAAAAGGTGGGTTTCCACCGATATCCACCTAGATAAATCCTACCTCCTTAGTAAGTAATGGTCTCCATTGCGTTGAGTTCTCGGGGGAGAGGGAAAATTATTTGCTGGATCTGCATCTTGGTGAGCTGCTTATATTGTTGGAGAAGTCGCACTGCTTAGCTTGTGGATGTCTGTCATGAACCTGTTGAAGCTGAGGTTGTTCAAAAAGTCAAGCTACATGAGGGGACGGTGTGTAGAAGGAATATTTTTGCTTTTCTGCAACCTTTTTGACATGCTTCTATTGTATAGAAGGTGTAGGGGGCGAGGTTATAGTGGCTGCAGTGTCCTTTTGTTCCCCTTCTAACTAGATTATGAAGAAGCTAAATTTTTCAGTATGAGATACTAACTTGCGGCAGTTTTTAGGTGAAACAGTAGTTGGAACTACCTCTAGTATTCTGTAGAGATGACCCCCCAGAGAAACAATGATACTGCAGGGTCAAGACTCATAGACAGCATGTTGCTTCCACATATATGGTTGTGCAAGAGAACATCACAGACATATAGTGGGCCAAAATCATATAATACCTCATCCTTGAAGGGCTGGATGTCATATGAAAATCAAAACTATTGGCTAATATGAAGATCTAATCCTTGGCCAAGCCACCCGATGTTGTATGGTTGCGAGTGTGGTGTTGTCAACAATCCCAATAGTTTGACGACCTCTGCTGAGATGAGGTTCTTCTGGCTTCCTCTATCAACAATAAAATGAAGCGAGTTCCCCTTCACCCACATCTGTGAATGAAAAAGGCACTCCCCCTCTTCAGGATCTGTTGGTTCTTCTGGTTGAATTATTGCGGTAGTGAAAATAACAATGGGGTATGTGTCAATGATCTGTCCTTTACCAGTATTTTTAGAATCGGATTCTGAATCAGGGTTCAACTCCTTGTCTTTGATCTCAACCACCAATGATTACCTTGAGAGACATTCATCGGTTTTTTGCCAGGAGCTTTTGTGAAAATATCACCATTTTTCGGTGTCCTTCTTTGTCTTCCTGTGGACCTTCTTTTCCTATGGCTTGGACTGGTTTTCGGGAGACTATTTTTTAGGGATGTCTTTGTCATACTTTGGTTGTTAAGGATTTTTAGACCCAAACTCTCATTTTTTCTGGTGCTTAAATTTCTACTCGATCTTAACAGCATATCGATAAGCAGCACCAAGTGATGAGATGTCTAGAAATTCCATTTTAGTTTGGATGTATCTGTGTAGAGCCCCACGGTATTTCAGAACCAAATTTCGTTTGGAGTCTTTGATACCAAGATTGGTCTGCAAGGTATGGAAGTTATTGGTGAACTCTAGAACTACTTGGCCTCTCTCTTGCTATAGTGTGGTCCATCTCATGTACTGGTCCTCATAGTTGCCAACAGGATAATACTGTTCCTTTACCACATCCACAAAAAAATCCCAAGTGAGCTTTGCTCCATATATTCAAGACTCCTTTGTGGAAATTTTCTCCCGGTAAGTTTCCCACTAATATTTGGCATGAGGCAGAGCTTTAAGGAGTGTGAAGGTGATCTTTTCTTTGTCTGAAAATTTGTGAACAGAGAAATAACCTTCTAGCAGAGTTAACCATTTTTCTAGGGCTTCTGCATCTATCTGTCCTTCAAATACAGGAATATCAAAATTAACTTGTACCTTGAAAGGTGAGGTGCCTCCAAAGTGGTCGCTTCATGAATATTCACATGTTTCTATTGGCAGGCGTTGAAGGATGTGGGAAAAATTCTCCATCTTTTCTTCCCTCTGTCGCTTGAGAGCTTGCTCAATAAACAGATTGATAGGATTGTCTGCTCCATCATTTTTCTTTTCTTCCACCATTGAGGGTTTCTTAGGTGTCTCAGAGAAATTGTCTTCAAGAGAGACAATATCAATACCCAACTTTCTATAATTAGACCTCGTCGGGGACATGCACTGAAAAAGAAAATCGAGAGCAGTCTGCTTTGATACCACTAATCCGGATTATTTTCGGCACGAAATGAGAGCAGAGATATAGTAAATAAATGCACAAAGATATCACAGATATTCAATAATGTAGCATAAATGTATTAGATATGAAACCATAAATACATGTATACATTAATATATGATTTCTATTAATGAAATAAATGTACAGATACTGTAAAAATACAGAGTGAAAGACTCGCTAGAATGGTGGCAGCTTATCTTTGAGAAGAGATGTGACGACTACTTGCATTCACAAGAAGATGATTACAATGAGGTTCTGAAGGCCTTTTTACAATAAACAGAAATGACAAAAACCCTATACATCCAAAAACCTAACCCTAGGAGATGAAGTGCCAAAAGTCATATGGGCCCCGTTTGGGTAAGTTAGTACACCAAATTCCCAGGGTCATAACTTTTGCATACAATCTCCATTTTAGGCATATGATAGCTTGTTGGAAAGGTATCACTGAGGAGATTTATTTTTGGGGCTCAATCATTCCTTTAGATATTATTGAGAACCTATATCTCTAAAAACATTCATTTAGTCCCTCAAAATGGCCCCAGAAGTTAAAACCTACTAAAAATAGTAAATTGCCAAATTTGCTAGAAAAATTCCAGTCAAAAAAGGTCGGTCGCCACCGATATCCACTTGGATCACAAATCTTGGTCAATCCTTAGAAAAAATCCACCTTCAACAGTCATTCAAACTTCTTGTTTTAACTATTGTTGCAGTTTATGTTAAACCTAAACTAGCTTACTCCATTCCTCCCAGCCCTTCATCTTCTATCGTTTCAGTCACTACCTCTCCTATCACACAGGTTGTGGTTTATCCTCCTCCACCAAGAATCGAAGAAATATATGCTCCATTTATGTTGGTTTCCCCTTTACATGACATGCTTCAATATTATCAAACCAGACTCCCTTGATTTGATAGTACTAGCCCTCTAAATGCACAACAACATGTTGACAAAATGAACGATTATTTTGATTTACAGGAAGTGGATGAAGTTGATGTATAGATGAGACTATTTTCACAGAATTTGAATTGAGATGTAAAAAAGTGGTTCAAGGCCTTACCTGTTTCTACCATAACTAACATTGTTTCTTTTTATTGAGATTTCCTTGATAGGTGGGAGGTGAAGAAAAATCATCTCCATATCCTGTCATAATATGAGAACATCAAACAGAACCAAGGAGAGACAGTGCAATATTATTGCACTCGTTTCAATAATTTGTACAATGCAATTCAAACTAATATCAAACCACCACAAGGTTTGGAATTAATAAAATCCCCCGATGGATTTGATGCATATATGTCTTATCAGTGAAGGGAAAGAAACGTTGCAACTCTTGAAGACATGCATAAAAGTGTTGTTAGTGTAGAAGAAAAAATTTTGGCCAAAAGGACCAGGCAGAAACTAGAAAGGAGGGTCACTATCAAAGAAGAGCCTTCCACTTCCTCATCAGAGGCCAAACTAAGTTCTTTAGGTAGAGATATGGAGAAAATGATGGAGATACTCACTATAACTGACATAAATCCACCCAGGGAGAATCAAACCCAAACTTCAAAAAAAATCCACCCCAGATAAGGAAAAGAGATCCTGGAGATCAAAGAGAGAATAGGGGGCTTGATCAATAGATCAGACCACCCCTTCAAGAGAATTACGCCGATGATGGGGAGGAGGTAATTGAGGAGGTTGATGACACTTATATAAACCTTGTGGGTGATCACAATCATGATCATGAATCCATTTTTCTCACCCAGGAAGAACATGAGATGTTTCTCCTTTCAAAAATAGAGGTCAATGAGGAAGTTGAGGAAATAGAACAATAGGCCTTTGCGAACTCTATAATGCAGGTTCACAGGTAGTATAACATGAGGAGAAAGAAGGAAAATGAGAACTCTCAGAAGAATTTTGTTGAAACAAAAAAATCCTTAGAAAACCCTCCTATGAAAGCCTCATAAAACTCTCCCAAGAAAGTCCCTGAGAGAAGCAATGTCGAACCTCATACACTAAAAAATCCAGAAATACTACAAACAAAAAATTAGACTGAAGTTTCATCGACCAACCAACCAAGGGAATTTGGTAACAGAGCTCCAATAGATAAACCAGAGGTACAGATCCTAAGAAAATCTTCCACTACCTTCATACTTGAAGGGGAACTAGCTAAATTGAAGATTTCCATTCCTCTCTTTGAGTTGATGAACAAGAACACTTACAGGTCTCAGGTGATTAAATATTTAAGAATTGAACCTAAGATAGGTACTAAGGATTTGAATGTTGGATCTGTAAATCACTCAGACATAGTAAATCTTGTTGATGACCGACCAGAGCTCCTGTTTGGTCCTGAAGTTGATGGTCAAACTAATAATGGTGTTGTGGCCCCTTTTTACATCAACCTAAACATCCATGATCTAATATTACACAACACTATGATGCATTCGGGTTCCTCTCACAACCTAACTCCCAAAGGTGTGATGGAAAATTTGGGGCTCGAGGTCACTATACCCTACAAAGATTTTCATTCTTTCGATTCCAACAAGGTCAAATTTATAGGCCTGATCAAATACTTATGCATTACATTAGCTCAAATCCCATCAAAGAGTATGGTAATGGATATAGTAGTTGCATATATTCCCCCAAAATATGGTATGTTACAGTCAAGATCATGGGGAGCTAAGATGAAAGGAACACTGCAACTAGATATCTCCTACGCCACCATCCCGGTATTCAGAAAACAGAGGAGACTATATAGAGAAACCTTGATGAAGTATATGGTCAGTATTCAGGAAAAGATGCATAACTATCCATTATACTTTGCACACTCTTATCTAGACTCTTTCATTCTATACAATGGTGGTGATGTGGAAGAAAAAATTGCTCAGCTAGAAGATGATACACATGATTTGGAAGAAAGTAAAGCAATCATTGAGGCAAGAAGGGTGGAAACGGTAGAGGGAGGAATTGCCAACAGATTTTTGGAGCATGGATTTTGATGGTGTTGTGAGTAAAGAAGGAGATGGATCTGAAGTTTGGTTACATAATCACATATCAAGGTATTTCGAGAGTCATTCTTACAAACTGAATTTCCAATGCACTAATAATGTAGCTGAGTACAAGGCTCTGATGCTCGGCCTAAAACTACTAAATAAAGTTAGTGCCAAATAGATCATGGTAAGGGGTGATTCTGAACTGATTATCAAGAAAATCAAAGGTGAGTATGCAGCTAAACACCCCACTATTAGGGATTATAGGAATGTTTTTTTGGATGCTCTTCAATGATTTACTGAAATCGACTTGCAGGTGATGCCTAGAGAAAAAAACATACTGGCAGATGGGTTGGCTATGTCGGTAGCTACCTGTAAAATTCCTTTTTGTCCCACTCACAAGTACATAGTGGAGGTGAAGTGTAGACCAACCATTCCTAACAACATAAGATACTGGAAGGTATTTGGAATTAACGATCAAATTTAAGACTTCCTACAGTGTAAGAATGGTTTTAAATGTACAAACATAGATTTAGAAAATGATGAGGATATTGCAAACAAATCTCTTTCTGATTTTGGTAGTGTAAATAACGTAGATTCCAAAGAGTTCAATGAAAGTAAAGTAGATGCAAATAAATTGAATGAAAATGAGATAGATTCTGGTATTCTACAGTTGAAAAGTAATGTGCTACCTAGAGGTCTAGTTCTGTTAGAAGACTTGTTCGATTTTAACGATGTAGCCAAAAAAATCAAAATTGAAGCTAGTGGTAAAGAGTTCGAAGAATGAAACATAGGAACAGAAGAAAAACCCAAGATGATAAAACTTTACAAATCTCTACCCCTTGAGAAAAAACGCAAATACATTGAACTTTTTAAGGAATATGTGGATGTTTTTTCCTAGGGTTATGAAAACTTAAAATTCTACAACACAAGTATCATACAGAATTGGATTCCCATAAAAGAATAACACAAACCTTTCAGGAAAAAACTTAGGAGAATAAATACCAAGTTAATTCCCCTGATAGAGAAAGAAATCAAAAATATGTATGACACAAAAATCATAGTCCCCTTGAGGTTTTCCAAATGGGTTTCTAACCTAGTTCCTACCAGGAAGAAAACTGGTGAGATTAGACTTTGCATAGATTTTAGAAATCTGAACAAAGTCTCTCTTAAAGATAATTACCCTCTTCCCAAAATGGACCACATTTTACAAAAGGTGTTTGGGGCCAATAGGATCTCCTGACTAGATGGTTTCTTGGGCTACAACCAAGTCCTTGTCCACCTAGAATATCAAGAGAAAACAACATTCACTACACCTTGGGGAACCTTCATGTACATGAAGATTCCTTTTGTATTGATGAACGTTGGTGCCACTTTCTAAAGAGCAATGGATATTTATTTTGTGGACAAAAATAGGATATTTATAGTCATTTATCTAGACGATGTGGTTGTCTACTCCAAATATGATGAGGAACACTTGCTAAACCTCAGACACATGTTTGAGAAGAGAAGGAAATTTGGGATTTCATTGAATCCTAAGAAAATACTTTTCGGGTTAGAGGAATGCAAACTGTTGGGACACATAATCTCTAAATATGGAATTAAAATAGATCCCAGCAGGATAGAAGCCATCCAGAAGGTGGAACACCCTAGGAACATCAAATAACTACAATCATTCATTGGAAAAATAAATTTCCTTAGAAGGTTCGTACCAAACTTGGTCGAACTTCTCAAGAACATCACTAATATGTTTAAAAAAGACACAAAAATAATATGGAATACTGAATCCAAATGGTCATTTGAGCAAGTGAAATGTGTACTCACCCAAGCCCTAGTCCTGATCAACCCAGATTACACAAAATA
>JZKD02S1663925.1:37862-49656 GCA_000966675.3 Picea glauca
CGTAGGCGACGTAGTTTGTGTAAAGAAGAAACCACCAAGCAACAATGTCTTGACTGGTTTCTTAGATCACTTGTCTCTCTACTTGGTAAGGATGTAGCTTCCACCTTCCCTCAATTCGAAGAGGAAGCCATCAGTAAAGCCCAACAGTATGACCTCATCTATGCATAGTCAGGGTACTTATACACAGTACTTCCTGATCTTCCAAAACCTGTGCCATTTGGCCAAGACAAACCTGGGATGTCTCACTCAGTAGACGGACTAATAGGTGCCAACACACAACATGGTCCACAACCCCAACCACCACTGATGTATGGAACACCTCAATACCCGCCAGCATATGGGGGCACTCCTTATTACGCCCCACCCCCTTATCAACAGCCATACCCTATTTCTATACCTCCATTCATCAGTGGACCACCACCGGCACCTGTCATACATCCACCTCTTCTAGCCATTAGTGGTACTCCCTAAACATAAACTTATAGTACTAGCGAAAGCACGACGCCTTCCTATGTACCTTATGGATCGGTACCACCACAGAAGCCATACTTCCCTTTTCCTGGTCCGCCACAGCCCATGGCTCCCCCACATCCTCACGTGGGGGTAAATTTTGTTCAACCCTCTACTGCTCAAAAATACCAAAATTTTGAACAGTTAAACATAGCCAATCCAACCCATCCATCGAACAATGCCAAGAAGAAAGGACGGAACAGGAATAACAACAACCCTAGTCAAGGTGGGAATCAACCCCCACAAAACCAACCCACTGGGGGCAGCCAGAACCAAGGGAACCAAAACCCCCAAAGGGGCAATAATAACAAACGCCAAGAGAGGAATAATGTTAAAACTAACTTGCCTTGTGTCCTTTGTGGTGAGTTCGGCCATTACACTCACCACTGCCCCCAGATCGCTGATTTCAAACAGTTGAAAGACTCTGGAAGTCTTCCCCATTCTCCTGCACAACCTGCCCCTCAGTAGGCACCACACAATATGTGAAACAACCCCCTCTCATTGTGCTACAAAATCCTATTCCACATCAAGGTGTGATAAACACCCAACAGGATACGGAGCATCCCCTACCTCAGGTGGGTCAATACCACAACCCCAACAATCCAGCAAAGTGAACAATTCTCCGCACCAGTGAGGAAGAAATCCTTCTGCAAACCCGTAATCATCAGTATCATACACCAGCTGAGTCTACTCCTATATCTTCAGAGACAAATCCGACACCAACAGGACCCCCGTTGGTAATCCATCACCCTTCCGCTGAACCACCATTATGCATCCCTCGCATTCTGTTGTGCAGGAATGTCCACAATCCACAGGCTAGGGAAACTCATAACTATAGCTTGGTCGATGACTTAGCACAATCCCCAACTGCCATGTTAGTCTTAGAAGTCCTCCAAACTTTTCCTATGCAGCAGCTACTCTTCGCCTTGGGGGCAGTCGACCCTGCAGATACTCGACTCATCACCTTTGATCTTGATAGTTGCGAACCTCGTCTTCCCACCTTGGTCGCTATTCAAATACCAGTAAAAATACGGAACATCACCGTCCATCGGTGTATCATCGATGAGGGTGCATCTACATGCATCATGTCCAAAACGGTATGGCAGAAACTTGGTTCCCTGGAACTCATACCCTCTGCCATCACCTTACGAGCTTATGATGGATGACCATCATCTCCTGAAGGGCTCTTCCAAAATGTCCCCGTTGAAATTGGGGGAAAAACTATTCTCATTGATATCGAAGTTATCGACGCTCCACTCGATTACAATATCTTGTTCAGATGTAGCTGCATGTATGCTATGAAGGCAGTGGCATCTTCCATCTTTTGAACAATCATTTTCCCCCACAACAGGAATATTGTGACCATCGACCAAGTCTCACATTATGAGCCTAACCCATCTGCCAACCTCGATAACATTCTTCCTCTCATTCACACCAACCAAGATGCATACCCACTCATCGAGATGGGTCCTGGGATTTTTAAATATCCATCCTTGTGAGGGACGTACCATGGAGCACCACCACTCCTTCCCCCTAATCAAGTATGCGTCATCTCATCTAATGAAACTCACACGGAGGATTCTCCTCCTCCTCAAGAGACTTCAGTCATCCCTGATGTCTCAATAGTCGCAAAAACACTCCCATAGGAGCCTCCTGTGCACTCGTTGACCCAAACAGTCTACGAATCCACATCCCCTCAGGGGCATAGTCCCGTCTGGGAAACAGTTCCCCAACCCCTCACCCAAATTGCCTTCTTTTACCCTCCACCAGGTATAGAATCTTTTCAGGTAGCCGCCACGCTCACACTACCTAATATGGTGTTAGCAATCCCAATTTGGTATTTACACCCACTAGAGATGGTCCCTCGACCATCCCTTCTCCCACAGGAAGGAATCCCCATGATGATTCCTGTCCTTACCCCCACTACCCCCATACTCACTACCCCCCCTACTATAGCTGGGGGTAGGAAGAAAAAGAAAGAGCCCACCGCTCCACTTCCTCCATGCATCCCACCACCTTGTGCACTATGTGAGAAAGAGGGCCACCAAACCAACAATTGCCCATCCCTGCCTAAATTATGAAATTTTATTCCCCCCAATCAAACCCCCACAACACCCGTCACTACTTCTAGTCCCCCCACTACCACCAACCCTTCCAGTAGTAAAGGTTTGAGGACCAATTATGCTTGTTCTATCTGTTCAGAGTATGGCCATTATACCCATCATTTCCCAGCACTGCCACGCTTCTGACAGACATTAGTTGCTGTACGCCAGAACTTCTAGAACAACCCACGCCCTGCTACGTCCTCTCCAACAAACGTCACTGACATCCGTTATGTCACCACTTCAATCAATGAACGCATGAGATGCCCTTGCTCTCTCTGTGATTCATTAGCTCATTTTACATACCAATGTCCTATGATCCTAGAATATAGGCAACGTCAATTGGCCCTGCTTCACCAACCCGCAGAGACGACCAATGACCTTACCTCATCACTAGAATATCTTCATGTCATTTCTCCTGAGCCCGAGGCACTCCCAATTCCTCCATGGTTCTTAAATGACATTTCTGAGGATTTACCCCGCAACCCCCCCAACTCTCTTGCTAATTTCCCTATGGACACTCCCCACCCAACCACCATGGGTACCCCTCAGTACTTCAACATATGGTTTATATCGAGTGAACCCTCACCATCTCCTAGCATTTCCCCCGCTGCTTCTTCATTAGGGGGAAATCACACTATCATCGAGATCACTCCTCATGACCCCCTATATTCCCATTGTTTCCAATGCGATGAGGAAATACTGGAAGAGATACACCACTCAGACTCTCCTTGGGACGCACTACATCATCGTGCACTCTTCTTTCCATAGGAATCCCTCATGCCTCCTAACCAAAACCCCATTTATGCAGTCGAAACCAAATATTTTATCCCATCCGGGCCTATTGATTGGTTCAGCAATCCCATTCCTGCCCCTGATGCTTTTGAAGAAGGTAATATGGCCAACATTTCCCCCACCATCAAAATCGACATTTCCATAAAAAATGGCATCGTCGAGGAAATCATCATAGGAGCTTCTTGCAATCCTCAGGAAATTGCCGCATATAAAACACTCTTCTAGGAATATAGGGATATTTTCACCTGGTCATACATAGAAATGCCTGGCCTCAACCCATCTATTGTTAAGCATTGCATTGACACCTGGCCTGACATCACACCAGTTCGCCAAAAACAACGACCACTACACCCATCCAAAGCCATGGCTATCAAAGCCGAAAATGACAAATTACGTACGACCGGGTTTATTTACCCCATCGCTTACACTTCATGGGTTTCCAACCCTGTACCCATCGACAAAAAATAGGGCACTATCCGCGTTTGCACCGAATTTTGCTATCTCAGCAACGCATGTCCCAAAGACATCTTTCCAACGCTTTTCATCGATCAAATTATCGACGACTGTGCCAGCCACGAGGCTCTCTCCTTTATGGACGAATTCTCTGGCTATAACCAAATCCAAATCCACCCAGTCGATCAGTATAAAACCACGTTCATTACCTCGTGGGGTACTTTTTCATATCGTGTCATGCCTTTCGGCTTAAAAAATGCTGGCACAACCTTCCAGTGGGCGATGACATATATCTTTCACGATCTGGCTGAAATCATCCTCGCCTACTTGGACGGCCTCATAGCTCGGTCTAAGAAATGCACCCAACATCTCAATGATTTACGAATCATTTTTCAACGGTGTTGTCAGTACAACATCTGCTTGAATCCTCTCAAGTGTGTGTTCTGTGTCACTACTGGGCACCTCCTCATTTTTATCATTTCCCAAAGCGGTATTACCATGGACCCCCTCAAATTCAAAGCTATCACAGAAATTCCACCTCCGCAGAATTTACGACAACTTCAGAGTCTACAGGGCAAAGCCAACTTTCTTAGATGCTTTGTTCCCGATTACACCATACGCGCACATAGTTTCCTTCGCTTACTACATCATGACATCCATTTTCATTGGGATGACTATGCCCAATAGTCATTTGACGATCTTAAAACAACGCTTTCAAATGCACCTTTAATTAGTGCACCTAACTACAATCGCGACTACATCCTCTACATATCAGCATCAACTATATCAGTAGTCGGCGTCCTTGTCCAGCTCAGAGATGACAATCATGAACATGTCATTTACTACATTAGTAAAAACCTCTCAGGGCCACCCTTTAAGTAAAAACATGAAGAGAAACTTGCTCTTGCAGTTGTCCTCGCAGTCCAGAAACTGCGCCATTACATTCTGCTTCGCACCACAAAGGTCATCGCAGATTCCAAAACTATGCAATATTTTCTCAGTCGTCGACAAGTTAACGGAAAATTCACTCGATGGATTGTGATCCTTCAGGAGTATGACCTCGAGTTCTCAACCCATAAGAGTAACAAGGCCCTCGTTCTCGCTGAACTTGTCACGACCCTCCCCACTGACACCACCAGTGCCCCCATCAACACCGACTTTCCTGACGAACATCTCTTTTACATCGCTTCAGATGATCCTTGGTATGGCTACCTTCTCGTCTACCTCCGAACTCAAAATTTCAGCAACCACCTATCATGAGATGATCATCAACGTATTTTCCATCAGGCCCCCCGCTATCTCCTCATCGACGACATCCTATACCGGCGGGGCATCGACACCATTCTTCGTCGGTGCCTGACTATTGACGAGGATGACAGAGTCTTAAACGACTGCCATAGTGGTGCATGTGGGGGCCATCTTTCGGGTCTATCCACTGCTCAAAAGATTACCCGGGCCGGTTACTTTTGGCCTACCCTGTTTCACGATTGCATTCATGCTGTGAAACGATGTGAGCAATGTCAGCTCTATGCCAACAAAGCCCGAGCTCCCCCCGCTCTTCTTCACCCTGTCATTACTGCGGGCCCTTTTTGTAAATGGGGCATTGACTTTATGACTTGTAATCCCCCCTCCATCAATGGTCACAAATACATTGTTGTCACCGTCGATTACTTCACCAAATGGGCTGAAGCTATGCCCACTTTCAACAACACCCCTAACACTGTAGCGCATTTTTTCTTTAACCACGTCATATCCCATTTTGGAGTACCACTCCAACTTGTTTCCGACCATGGGAAACACTTCAAGAATGAGATCTTCGTCAAACTCTCATCTCGGTTAGGATTCTCTCACGAGTTTGCCTCACTATATTACCCTCAGTCAAATGGACAGGTCGAGGCAGTGTACAAAGTCCTCAAGACCATGTTACAGTACACGGTTAATAAACATAAAACCAATTGGCATCATATGTTATTTTCTGCACTATGGGCTCATCGAACAGTAGTAAAGACCGCTACAGGTTTCACGCCATTTCATTTAGTCCATGGGGTCGAGGCAACTCTTCCCATTGAGTGCGAAATTCCCACCCTATGCACTGCAATTGAGATTTTACCTGAAACTGCTCCAATGGAGAAGCACTTGGTGAACTTGGAGTCTCTGGATGAATATCATTGATCTTCCTTACAGAACAACGAGGTAGCTAAAAAACGATCCAAGGCTACCTTTGATCACCATGTCAACCTTCGCTCATTCCACGAAGGCGACCTCGTCCTGGCCTATGATATCGCTCATGATACCTTTGGCCATGGAAAATTCAAATCACTTTGGCATGGCCCTTACATTGCCTCACCAAAGGCACATACATCCTAGCCTCCCCTGAAGGCCTCTCGCTCAAGGAACCCGTCAATGGGTTATACCTCAAGAAATTTTATGCTTAGAAGTAGTCATTCTACTTTAGGTTATTTTTTCTTTTTAGTGTTTTTAATATTTTTTCTCCTACCCTCTCATCTAAACTATCCTTTGTGATATTGACAGATGCTTCCTCCACCATCCTACCACATTGGTTACGCCGATGGCGCCAGCCATTGGACACAAAATCTCACTTCGGCGGCTTGGGCTCTATACACCCCCTCACACGAAATGCTACATTCAAGCGGAATATGTTTGGGACCAACAACCAACAACCAAGATGAATACACTGCAATCATTGGCCTCCTAGCCGACACCCAGTGTCATCATATTCACCACCTTAGCATCTTCCTCGACTCTCAATTAGTCGTTCTCTAGCTCAACAATGTATATTGTGTACGCGATCTGTGCCTCTTTCGCAAATACCTGCAGGTTAGACTATTATCTCGCCATTTTTATTCCATTACATTTACACATATTCCAAGACAATTGAATCAAACAATAGATGAAATAGCTAACATGGTGTTAGATTGGCATATATCACATCAAGCTACACATACATAACACATCTCATAAATCCTATCAAAGCATATAGATAGAATAGACATCATCATCATCATCAACAAAAAACACATGTAGACAACATCAGGATCTCAAAATATGTATACTCATATATATATAAGGCCTATCAGGCCATCCGAATGTTTACATACAAAAATAAATGTGCCCGCAGGCTAGTGCCGCACCTCGGTACAAAAATTGGCTCACCATCCTATATACAACCAAAAATATATACATCATACATCGGTCATGGTACCTCTATAGCACCACCACTGCCTGCCCCAGGCGGTGGTGGACCACACATAGGACCCTCCTGCCCTGGCGGTAGGTGCCCACTAGTCATTGCAGCCAACACTACTGCTCGCCGCACTATGGCCCACCATGGTGGCGGCACCCCCACACACTACTCCAGGAAGTTGTCATCCCGGATACGTGTCCACATGCTCTCAGGCATGTCCTGCAACACCGTCTCCAGACGATGGCCTATATCATCAAAATCAACTCCTGTCGCCACCAGAGGAGCATGTGATGCCCCGCACCAGGGTCATCGAACCGACGCCTCCTCGCTGCCCTCTCGGGCTCTGCTGGTTGCCCCGTAGCCTCATCCCGCTGACGTATCTCTCCATGTGGCAGTCTCTCTGGCTCTCGCTGAGCCGGTGCTCTTTGCATCTCCACCTTGCACCCACGAGGTGCCACATCTGCACATGAAAAAAACAACAACAAATAGTATCATCATCTATATCACATACATATGGACTGATATCTCAAAAGACAACATAAATAAAAAACATACACAATACTCAATGTACCTCGATGGTCAAAAACCTCCCCAGGAGGCAGCATCATGTCCGGGTCCCCCCAGAAGTCAGCCCCAGCATAGGGGTACCTAAGTACTACCTGTGACATCTATCGCCATATCCGTGCCACCTCTGCTGAAAAGTAGTGGCCACCTTCGCCACCACCGTGGCAAACCAAAACTGTAGACCACCACCTCAATCACAGCTCTCATGCCCCCAACATCTCTAGTAGAACTCTCAGGTGCAACATGGGCACCCTCTCCAAAAACCAGGCTACCAGGATAGACCCAAAAGCGAACTCTCCTGTACCTGTGGACCGACAACGGTCCAACTGCGATATCATTCACGCATGCAGCTTCAGTCCCCACGTGAACTGCTCACCGCCCACCACTCTCTCTAGCACCAACAACTAGCCACCACTAATTCGTTGGGTCGCAAGTGACCCATATACATGAACAATCATCGCCCCTATGCAACAATGAGCCAGGGATTCTATAGCACTAATGCTCACAACAGTCCCCGACATAAATTTCTCACCCGAGTAGTATCGCTCACCAATAGTCGCAAGGGCTATATCCCTCGGCAGCATAGGATCTGCTGGTAGGGGTGTTCCCCGAAAGGGGAGCCCAGTCAGAAAATATACATCCTCCATCGCAATGAAGGGGATCTTCTCTCCTTGCACGAGGAAGTAGTGCAGCTCCGGACTCCACATTTGGAGCAAGAACTGTAGTAAGTACTCCTAAGCCCGTATCAATGGGCACTCAAAGAACTTTAACAACCCACAGGTTGCCAAAGTCGCCCTCACCCCAGGCCCCTCAATGGCCATAACATCTCATAGCTGGGCCCAGTCTCGCTCTCGCCACCGCACTGGCATCGTCACTGCTAGCCACCTGCAACCAACACAGAGTCCTATATCAGATCAGATAACCATCAACAACATAAAAAAGATTCATTTTTTACGCTTCAACCTTGCGTCCTAGGCGTGGTTTTTGTTCCCACAGGTGCGCACCCATGCGCGCCTGTTCATAACATAGGTGCACATATATGAGTGCCTGTATACTGAACATGTGCGCATCAACGTGCACCTGTTCGCTTCACAGGCGTGCCCTCATGTGCACCTGTTCATTTTACAGATGCGCATTGGTGCGCACCTATTAAACCTACAGGAGCACACTGATACGTGTCTGTTCAACTCACAGGCGTGCCCCTCAGGCACACCTTAAATTCCCCCTACCGCGCACCCATACACATAGGTTCGGTTTATAGGCGCACACGTATGCGTGCTTTTCATCGAATCACCTGTGCATGTGGGCCCCACACCCCCTAAAAAACCCCTAACTACCCCTGTATGGACCTCCATACAAACCCTGCCCAAAAATTGAAAACCTATTTCTATGCAAGATGATCAGACCACCAACCTGATACTCGCAGAACGACGATTGGATGACTCGTCCTCCCCGAATCTCCAAATCTCCTCTGAAATCTGCTCGTCCAATCATTGTTGCAGCAGGTACAAATGAGGTGGAAATGTGGGCCCTACAGATATATATAGGCCTTTTGCCAAACTTCCACTCACCATTCCGAGAGCCCAAGGTGTCCATTTTTCAAACCGTCTTCAGCCACGGGATCAACATCCCGCCACCTACATCATAGCTGTCCCTGGGTCGCTTTTCATCTCGAGCCCCTGGGGCACCTTTTTCCCATATCATAGTCAGGTATGCACGCGCATTGCCACATTTGTCCAATACATGCTCATATCTTTGATTCTCTTCATATATTGTTCACTTTGGGTATTTGGTTGTTATGTGCACAGGTACTTTCTCATCAGTCATCGACATCATCCCTTCAGGTATATATTTAGCACTGGCATGTAGTCTCTCCCGCTGTATTTCATTTACATTTCCAGTCACACCCGTTGATATTGGCCTTTAGTTTCCTCATTCCTGGCTCTGCAGTACCCACACCTCCATTTGCATCTTCGGTACTGTTACCCAGTAGCATTCTTACCCACATGATTTGTCCCATTCGTAACACCCTTTTGGCACTTTTTGACACTGATGATGTTCTTCATTACCCTTTAGGGATGGGAGTCCTGATAGTCTTTCATCATGTCATGAATCAACCACATACTTCTTCTCCTCATTTTGCTAGCTTCCCATATGGACTCCCATATCATCTCTTTATGATTCTATTCTTTTTACCTGCACCTCCGCAGGATCATGAATCCTCCATTTCATCCACCATCAGTTTGCCCATATGCAAACCTATCTTCATTTCACCTACCTCATACAGAAACTCACCAATGGGGCCCCCACCCTTCATTAGTTTGGTCCCACCCTTCATAAGTTTTTCGAGAAAATTCTGCCCTCCCTGGGGCACTCATTTCACACTGGGGCACTCGTTTCTGTATTTGTACATTTCTCCCCAAAATTATTCATTATTTATTGTACAAACGCCTTTATTTCTAGTCATTACATTTTCTTTTGTCGTTACTATTGGTGACTTTATTTCTTTTGGCCACACGCAACCCATATCACCCTTGGTTGGAGAATTACTTATCATATACCCTTGCCAACATCATCCATATCTTCAGAGTACTCCACATATCACTTACCTCTACCCTCTAAATTTGTTCACCTTGTCCTGCCTCTGGCACAACTTATCACTAGTCTTGTCATCCCCCTGACACTCGACCTTGTTACACGGTTGCGGCCAATTTGTATCTCATACATCCTCCAACCAAGGGCAGTCTTGAGTCTTCCCACTTCTTGACTTCGTCCATGTATCTCTGCCACTTCCTCACCTCAGTAGATTCCATGAAGCCCTTTGCTTCTGGGAGTCACGTTCCCCTTTCATCGACATCAACACCATTTTCCGAAAGGGAAACAGTATCTTGATTCTCATTCTCCATTCAATGAGAGATCTCAGATGGCACAGGGTGAAACACCATTGCTCCCTGTTGTCGTTGGCCCCCATAACATTCGACACCAACACTTTCTCGTGTTATGGTGGGTCTTACTTTGTGACTATTGCAGTTATTTATCATTTTCCGAAGACCTCTAAATTTGGTAGGGCTATCAATTCCCACATCATCACTGCTGCTTATTACCGCGATCATTTCCTACTGTTCAGAGTATGTTCCCTTGTAGAATTGTCTTCTTCCTTTATCATCATCGCCCCCGAGGGCACTATAGTTGTCTACACCAACACTTCAGTCATCGTTTTTCATAGTTGCATAACATGAGCATGGGGCATGCCTGCCTCGTTTGTACACAGTTTTCTCTTTTTTGCACAACTCTCAGAAGGATGGGTCCTACCGATTCCTTTTTTCTCCAATGGATCGCTCTGAACGGTCCCACTATTTCTCTCTCTTACAACAACATTCTCAGTAGAAGAAACATTGATGGATTTCGGCTATACATCTGCTCCTAACCTCATCCATCAAGGGGCATCCGTTATCACTGAAATTTCGTCCGCACATGGCGACAAGAACTCAGCATCGTCAAATAGTAATGAAGTCATTCATGGCACTAAATTAATTTCACAGCATTCCAGAAAGGTCAAAAGCTATACAAAGTAACCAAAAATTGAAGAGCGCTTTACAGAAGTTGGGTGCGCACGCATATGCACAGAACATAAATGTACCATGTGCGCATGCACGCACGATGCATGGCTGTTGGTGCAAAAACCCATGCACCTGCTAAACGATGCATTTATTGAATTGGTCGGCCTCCCAACCACTTATGGATCAGCTCCCAAGCTGATTTGACCCTCAAATCTGAGATGAATCCGCATGGTAGGCTGGTCAAAGACCTAATAAAGCCCTAAAGAGCCTCTCTTCACACTACAAAGGAGTTACATAATCACCCAATATAATGCTATAAAAATCCATGAAGAAACCTCATTTTCTCAAGGAATTTCATGTAATGTTATGCTGCCTAGATTTTTTTAAGAACTCACTCCTTGACAATAACACATTGGCATCATTTCATTGAGCTATCCACCTCTCCATTGAGTGGATGTGCTAGGAGTTCTTTCATCACCATATTTATTTCTCTTATTGTAAGGAGAGCAAGTTTGTGAGGGCCCAAGAGCCTTCCTTTGGAGGAAGAAGGGACTCATAGTCCCCTTTCTTCATTGTTCTTTGATTTCATCAATAGATCAGCCCAA
>JZKD02S1663925.1:114795-125343 GCA_000966675.3 Picea glauca
TTTTGTAGGGTATGCCATGGTTTCTTGTAGTTTTTCATGATTATATTATTGCATGTGTGTTTGATGTATGTATTTTGATTACATATGGTTGAGTGTTGAATCTTATATCTCTTGGATGCATGGTACAAAGTTTAGTGTGTCGAGTGATGCATTCCCGATAAAGGTATATTGTTGATTATGTTCTTAGTGATTTTATGGTACCTTGTCTTTGAGATATATCATGATTATGTGATGCTAGCTAGAGATATATCATTGATCTATTAGAAAAAAATTTAGTACATGTTTTGATCCAGGGGATCAAATTTTTCTCATAATTCAAAGTGCTCGGAATTGCTTCAAATCGAACATGAACATAGGTCTCGTCATCAAAAACACAATGCAACTCGTTTGGGTTCAAACAGACATCGGATGAGAGAGATATCATGTTTTTTTCAAATGACCAACAGGCAAAACAATTGTGCTGACTATATAGTCCGTACAATCCATACGAATGCTGACGTGGAACACCATACGACATGTGGCAGACAACCATGTGGACATTTGGCAGTTGCTATGGCAGATATTGGTTGGTAGATGTGGATGACTAGTTTGCTGACACGTGGCATATTTTGTTCAATGGTTTGGTGCCACGTGGCCCAGTCATGGACTGCCACATGGAACCCTATTATTGGTTGGTTGTATAAAATTTATTTGGAGTCCACCGAACTCGACCCTGTGACCTCCACCCGCATGAAAAGTCTTTGCAAAGTCCACCAACCAGTGTGCCATAACATGTTGCTTATTATATATATGGTGCAAATTATATTTGAGTTTGAATGTTTTAAATTTGGCATGGGGGTTGGGCTGGGGCTTAGCCGCATCCCACAATTATATTGTTTATGTCATATGGCCACTAGTTTAAAACCTTTGTGTGTGCACATTTCAAACTTTATGCCTCGGTCATATACATTGCAATGTAACCATGGGCACACACCATATTTTAACCATAGCCCTTTTTGTATGAGCCCAGTCACATGTGTTTGTGCATAGAACCATTGGTGCGCACCGACCATTGTCATTTGATTGGACTTGGACCCTTTGATATACATGCGAGGTCATGTGGTGGCCATGTGCCCGTGGGCCTTGGCAGTTAAGGGCTAGTGCATAACCATTCTACAGTTTGTACCGGTTGTTCAGTTGTGCTTGTTTCTGGGTTTTTCCACATTTATGTGCATGGGGGCTAGGTTGAGGAAGCAAGGGTGAATTTTGGCGATCCAGAGACAACAAGTTTGAAGGAGAACTTCCAAGAAGCCTATCTTCTTCAATTTTTGGCCAAACAAGGTGCTGAAAAGGCCCAACTAGGGGTTTTTGGACGTTCTAAAGCCATTGGAGCCCTCTATTTGGCATTTTGAGCATTGTAAAGAACATATTTGAGAACTTTGAGCAAATAATACAAAATATCCATTGGAAGATGGACCAGGAGATGTAGCCCAAGAGAGGGGTGAACTCCTTTACCATTTGTTGTGTTATGTGTTTTCTGTTAACTGTTTATTGTTGTTGTTTATATGCATCTTGAATGAGTAATTCCTATAAAAGTTGTGTTGTAAAATTGATCCATTTTCATTTTAACACATGAATTAAAATTTGAAAATATTTTCAAGAATACAAGTCTTCTTCATTTTTAGATCAAGTTGGTATCAGAGCATAGGTTTTGGAAGACTTGATTATTTGGAAGTGTTTTTGTTAAGAAAGTGTTTTGTTTAGAGGTACTATTGGATACTTAGTACCTACTGTAGTGAATGTTTTTTGAGGAAAATCTGTCATGTTACATGGATGGTACATATGTGAGCTCCATTGATATATCTTATGATGTTTTTTTAGAGACATATTTTTTGGATGTCTTGGTGCATGGATTTGGCATGTCATTGATCTACATATTGGGACATGTAGTTGATGATTTAATGAGGTGGTTATGTTGTACATCATTGATGAGTCATAGCTTGATCTATAGTTGATGCGTGATTGATACATACTTGCTACATTAGTTAAGGTACTTGCTAGCAATATTATTAGCACATGGTTTATGGTTGATATGGAATATATGTATGGGAACACATCTTGATTTTGGTACATCTTTTTGAGGTTTGTGCATGGTTGATGCACTTGTGTATGGAATATGATTATGGGTGATAGCACTTGGTTAAAATACACCATTGGTATTACTTACTTAGTATATCCTTTGGTACATGATGTATGGGATGATATAGTTGAGACACTTTTTATGAGACTTGGTTGATACATTGATTAGCTCTAGATGGTTGAGATATATTTCTTGACACATGGTTTGTGGAACTTGGTTTATGATAGAGAAACATCGTGAGTGATATGACACTTATTTGAGGTATATGGTTGGCATGTTGTATGGTTTATGATGTTATTGATGATATTGATACACATTTGGCACATGGTTAATGGTTTAAGTGAATGGTTGATGTGCATTACTCTCACATGATATGGAACAGGATGTACATGGTTTATGGTTTGTTCATGATTTGATTCATTGTTGACATATCCTTTGCTTCATGGTTGATGCATGAGATAGTATGTATGATTAGAATGCACTTGATGTATGGTATGACACAATTTTATATGGTTGAAGCTTAGACAGGTCCAAGGAATTTTATAGGAAGAGCATGATATTCTTGATGTAGTATTGTTGATAATTTGATCAATGTTCCGGTAGATAAACAACATTCGCAACAAAATAAGAATACAATTGTAGCATATTTCTCACAATGATTACCTATCGTGTTGCAGAGAAGACAAAGGGAGATATACCCACAGGGAGAGTTATTATTTTTCCATTGATTGGTTATAGAGGTGTGATTCCAGGAGGAGAGATTCATCAGATGCATAAAGAGAATCCCATAGGACAGTGCAACCATGGATAATGACCGGAGGGATAGTTCAATCTTCCGGAGCAACCCCAAAGAGATATACCCTTTTGCATTGATTTAAAAGGGGGATAGATAGTCACATTGATGTGGCTATATGAAAATTGATGAGTGATTATCATAGAGGGAGCCTGAACATTTCTATGCCCAAGTGTTTCCATCAATGATTGGTGTTAGCATCAATGTTGGTGTTTCCATCAATGCCAAAGGGGGAGATTGTTGTAGTATGTTATGATTTATGTCAAAGGAATGATATCAGGTATTGTCATAGTGATGTGTTTATATTATTGATATATTGATTATTGGTTATATGGTCATTGATGTAATTGTTGTCAAAGGGTTGGTTTCAAGTCGTGTCATAATAATGTGTTGATATTAAAGGGAGTTGTATCATTGATGTCACGGCATGGTTGATAGGAAGAACCAAATAGATAAAATCCAAAGTGGTCCTCTTATGGATAAATCCCTCACAATAAGACGCTCTTGGATAAAGTTCTCAAAGTGGTCCCCTTACAGTGAAATCCCTCGTGGGAAGACACTTTGTGAAGTCCAAATTGTTAGGTGGTTGAGTAGCCCAACAATCTGGTTAGGGAACCCAAGTTTGATTGAGGAATAATGTAATGAATATAAGTGAATATGCAGGAGAAACTATTCCATAGGGATAGCATATGTCATGTTGTTTTTGGTGGTATGTGGAACATCACATAACTCCTCACGGTTAGAGAGTTATGGCCATGTGAATTTGGAGAACCATCTTGAGTTATTTAGAAGACCTCATAAGGTCAAATAAATTAAGTTATTCTAGAATGTCCTAAAAGAAGTTGACTAGTCAAAGTGGGTAAAAATAGGAGCTAATTATGGGTTAAATTGTTGCATTAAGAAAATAATTAAAAATAAATTAGTTGCAACCAAAAGTGGAGAGTTTACTATTTCTGGATAAAGTGGTTATACATGGAAAAAGTTGTTAGAAGTGGGTTATCTCGAAAATAAGGAAGTTGGGTAAGTTGGTTAGAACATAACCACTAGAGGAAACTACTCAAAGAAGTCTAAATAAGAGAGAAAGGGTCTTGTATGCGTATGCTTTTTGAGTATATTGAATATATGTTTTTGAAAGGTTATTTGGTGAGGCATTATCGATAGAGAAAATTTGTGATAGAAAAAATCACAACAAAAGAATCGTAGAAAGGGAAATGTAACAATAGAGTAGTGGAAGAAAATTCCTGACAAGAGAATCATGGAAACAAAATTGCGGTAGAAAAATAACAGTAGAAAAAACATGACAACATTACCATGGCAACAAAATTGCAATAGTATAATCGCAGCAACAAAATTGTGACAATAGATTTGGAAGATGCAAAAATTTGACAGTTCGGTACCCACATCAGATTAGCATATTGGAATTTTTCTAATTGTTGCATGGTATGGTATAGGTCTTGATGATTTCTATAGGATTAATGGTATGGTTGTGACAGATGATATTATGTAAGAGTTTATGGTATTTGGTTTATGGGGAGTATAGTGTATTACTAGAGGTATCTTGTTGGTTAACTGGGTGATATTGTGCATACAGTTGAGAGTTGACTTGGGGATTGATCTCTGTGAGTATATCAAATGTAATTTACCTAGCCACCTAAGCTGCTTCATGCCACTTAAAACACTTATTCTTATATACCATATTATAGCAATCCCAACCACCTGATGGGATATTCCATGGAAACATTTCAGACTATATACAAAATTTTAAACATATACAAATGCTTTGAGGAGATGCCCAAATTCATGCAGAATAATGGTAAAAAAATACAAAAACAACTCACATCGACAAAAACCATGAAATGAAACACTTAAATAATAATATAGCAAGTAATTTAAACAAAATTGATACTTATATTTGATAAAATACCACCAACTGTGTGCATACCTTCTACGATCGTTGCAACCTTATACCATGCTTCTCGGAACTCTCAGGAGTGGATCACCCCTAAGTTGGGACTAAAATCTACCCAAGTAATGGGATTCCTAGCTAGGATGATGTATCTCGGACAACATGAACAACTCCATCAGTTTCCAACTACAACTAACAACCTACACTCTCTCATTCCACACATGCCTATCCCACCCCAAGAAGTGTTCCCCTTCTCTTCTCAACAGTCCTTTGGCTGCCCCACTTCCCTTTCAGGGCTTCAACAATAGGTCGAACATGAAGTCTCAAAGAACTATAGTTGTAGTTGGGATCCCTCAGGAAATCAATTCCCATCAATTATCTCACTTGAAGAGAGTTTCTCACAGGCCTGAAAACTTGCCTCTTGAATCCCATGAGCCTGAAAACCCACATATTCAATCCAAATCTTAATTAAACTAGCTGCAGGTGGTGGTAGAAACAACATTCAAGGTAAAGTGTAGGTGATCACAACAACTAACTTTAGGTAAGGTGTCGTATTGGCTTGGGTAAGGTACAATACTAGCTCAGGTAAGTTATAGGTGATGGTAGTAGCAACCTTTGGGTAAGGCACAAGTGCTTCTCATAACAATAAAATATGGTTTATCACTGAAGGAGTGCATGTAGGATAGAGAGGTCTGAATGATGGAGGGAATGCCAGAATCCCTCCATGCACAAAGCCCAAACTCTTTGTATTCATGTCTCAAATTGGACACTTGTATTCATGAAGCTTCATGGGATCCACTTGTAATTCATTYCCTTCTCAAAGGAACTTAGGATAACATAKTTTATGTCCATATCTTAGTCATTAGGAATAATATTATAATATTCCTTTGGAACTAATCCCTCTAGCTTATCCCCCTTTCTAGGCTCTTAGCTTCCCCCTTTCCCTTCCTAGTGGAGTTTAGTCCCCCATACTCTTTATTGTGGTTGGTATTCACATAGAGATGTGTTTTATTAATGATATGAGTGTTTACATATACAAAATTAGGCTCATTAGCCATTAACATCTAGGATCTTCGACCTAATAATCACATAAGCCTTTTGGCCTCTAATAATTTGGATCACCAAAATATAAAACATATTCCCATTTACAATTGGGGATCAATCTTGGGATATTACATTCCCCTCCCCTTATTTATTTATTGTCTTCAATGAAATATATATACACATTTACGAGAGAAAAAAATTCAAAAATCCTCAAAAATATGTGGGTATTATGCCCACATAGCATCCTCATGCTCCCAAGTTGCATCCTCAAGATTGTACCAAGTCCATTGGACCTTTACTAGCTCTATGGATCGATTCCAGAGTTGCTTGATCTTTCGGTCTAGTATGCACACCAGATGCACCTAAAAAGTTCCTTCTTGCTCCACCTGGATCACATTCTAATCAATAAGATTATTATCATTAGGTATATACTTTTTGAGCAATGATACATGGAATACATTACAAATAGAAATTGATGTAAGAAATGTAAGCATATATTATGTAGGCCCAATCCTCTCTAGGATTTTGAACAACCCACAATAACGAGCTGCCAACTTTGAACAATTTCCCAACTTCAGGGATGTTCTATTTTTCATCACTTTCAAGAATACATGGTCACCCACCTTAAATTACCTATGATTTATGCCCTTATCAATATAGATTTTCTTTCAGTCTTGAGCAACCTTCAAATTGTATTTTATTTTCGAAATTTTCTCTTCCATTTCCCTGAGTAATTTATGGCCTAACCACTGCTCTATCTGCTGGGTTATCCCAACTTACCAGTGTGTTGCACATTTTTCCATAAAGTTCCTCAAATGGGCTCATCTTTAGAGATGCTTGGTACCCATTGTTATAAGAAAAATCTACTAAGTGTAGGTAATCTTCCCATTTTGATGGTTTATGAATCACATACATCCTCAATCACTTGATTCACCCTCTCTATTTTTCCATCATATTCTGGATGATAAGTTGTGCTAAAATTCAATATTTTTCCAAATCCTTTAAACAATCCTTTTTAGAAATTTGATGTAAATTTTGGATCTTTGTCAGATATAATTATCTTGGGCATACCATGTAGTCGAGCAATTTCCCTCATATAAATGTCAACAACATTGGTTTCCTTGTGAGTGATCTTTACTAGAATAAAATGGGAAACTTTGATAAGTTTATCCACCACTACCATCATAGAATCGTGTTTCTTGTTTGATCTAGGAAGTTTGGTGATGAAATCCATTGCTATAACTTCCCATCTCCACTGAGGGATGGGTAACGGTTGTAGAAAACTAGTTGGGTGTCTATGATCAGCCTTGACCTTTTGACACTCCAAATATTTGGCAATACACTCAACAACTTCCTTCTTCATGTCTGGCCAATAATATTTCCTCTTGACACCTGTAATAATTTTTTGATATCTTGGTTTCCCAGCATAAGGTACATTACGCATTTGTCTCAATATAATATTTTTCAGTTCCTGGGAATTTGGTACATAAATTATTCCTCTGTACATGAGAATTTCATCATTTCCCATCTTGTAATCTTCAATTTGTTGTTCCAAAATACCTTGTTTCACTTTTGTTATTAATTCCATGTATTGCAAATCTAATTTTTCAGCCTCTAAGATTCTAGCCTTCATATATGATTGGTACATGCTAATGGTTTTATCATGCAACTCATGCACCCTTATTCTAAGTTCATCATATACCATGTTCTATTTCCCTTCGATATGATTTATATCAAAGTGATATTCACTCAGAAATTCTAACCACCTTCTTTTCCTATCATTTAGATTTGGTTGTTCAATTATATATTTCATACCATTATGGTCTATCCTCAACTCGACCCCTTTCCCTGTGAGGTAGTGCCTCCACATCTTAAATGTATGAACTATGGCCTCCAACTCCAAATCATGAGTATTATAGTTCCTTTCATACTCCTTCAACTTCCTTGATTCATAACATACAACATAACCATTTTGACTGAGGACTCCACCAATCCCTTATTTACATGCATCAGTGCATACAATGAGGTCTTCATTTGGGTAAGCAATCCTTAGTATTGGAGAATTGGTTGATAAATACTTCAAGTCTTGGAAACTCTTCTCACACCACAATATCCACTGAAACTTCACTCCCTTCTTTTGCAAAGAAGTGTTTCGGTGTGCAATCTTTTAGAATACCGCAATAAATATTATGTAGTATCCCGCAAGGCCAATGAATGATATGATATTTGTCACATTATTGGGTTTTGACGATCCTATAATAGCCTCAATCATTTTCAGGATCCACTGATATCCCTTCCTCTAATATGATATGTCCTACATAAAAAATTCTCTTCTTATAAAACAAGCACTTGGTCAATTTGGTATACATATGATTCTCTCTGAATACCTGTAGTACCATCCTCAAGTGTTTTTCATGCTCTTCCTCTGAATTAGAATATATAATAATTTCATCTAAAAATACAATGAAAAGGTTATCTAAATATTCTCTGAAAATATCATTCATTCAACACATGAAGACAACTGGTGCATTTGATAACCCAAATGGCACCACTATAAAATCATAATGCCAATACCTTGTTCTGAAAGCCATATTGTTGATGTATTCTTCTTTAAGTCTTACCTGATGATAACCTGACCTGAGATCAATCTTGGATAATATTTTTACATTCTTCAGCTGATCAAATAGGTCATCGATCCTTGGGAAAGGATACTTATTATTCACAATTACCTTGTTCAACTCCCTGAAGTCCATGCAAAGTATCTATGTTTCATCCTTCTTTTTCAGAAATAATATTGGGGCACCCCAAGGTGACACACTTGGGTATGTATACCCCTTCTTCAGAATCTCTTCAAGTTTCATTTGCAATTCCTTCAATTCTGGTGTACTCATCCTGTAAGGGGTCTTCGATACTAGAGCTTCTCTAGGGATCAGATTGATCCAGAAATCAATGTCTCTTTTAGGGGGTAATCCTGGTATGTCTTTAAATACATCCTTAAACTCTTTTAGGAATGCATAATATTCAATATTTGACACCTTATCTTTAGGTTTCTCTTCCATATGAGCTACAAATATTTGACACCCTTTTTTATAACTTTTGTTCAGTTGCAATGTTGAAATTTCTCTGATAGTTTATGCCCTGGGTATTCCCTGTACTATCCTTAGGTTTCCTTCCCCATCCCAACAAGTAAATTCCTTATTATAAAAATCTAGGATAGCATGGTGTTGGTCCAACCAATCCATACTAATTACACAGTCATAAGAACCTAAAGGAATGATGTTCAAATCTTCCTTAATGCTCAATCCATTCATGTCCATTTGACATGACTTAACCATATTGTTAATTTTTCTTTTGGCTCTCATAGCTAGCTACACCAACCAACATTTTCCATGATTTCTTCTTGGAAAATGAAATCCTTCCACCATCTTAGGATTTATATAATTATGACTAGCTCCCGAATCAATTAGAATAACAATGGTTTGGTTGTGTATCATACCTTCCACTTCAATCATATGTGACTCAAAATTATCTTGTTTGTTGTCTAGGGTTGCATACATCCTAAGTAGGTTTCTATTGAAGACTTTCTTAAGAAATCAAATGATCACCTAGGGAACAAGATGATTATTTTTTATGGAAACATTTTATTTTTTATGGATTTCATTATGTCATCTTCATAAGAAATCAAAGATTACACATTGCTGAATTTTTTTTGACACTGGTCATGTAAAATAAGAGCACGACAGTGCAGGGGCATGTGTAAAACAAGCACTTTGAAGGTATCAGATGAATGTCATGCCAATCGATTTGAATCCTTTGATCAAGTTGTTGAATGGTGAAAACTGGTGCTAAGACATGAAAATAATATGTCAACATATGTGTGTAGGTGTGTCTATATATACATGTTACACTTGTACACATGATATTTTTATTCACGTGATCAAATTTATATTATCTTCAAACATTTTCTTGATAGATTTCAAGTTAACAAGTTCTTGTCTTGTGTAGGTTTTTTTAATATGTTGGAATCCAATATGTAAATATATCAATCCCATATGAATCTGGTACAATACATGGGACATGGAAAATTCATTTAGTTAAAACAAAATTCTATCAAAATATGTATGCATTTGATAGAAGAAATGAGTCTTTTTTTGTTCAGTAGAGGACACATAATCCATAGAGATTTGTGAAAATGAAAATGTGGAATATGTTAAATCATGGAGACATATTGAACTTAATATAAAAGGGAAAATGCCACTTGCAAGCTCAAAGGATATGGAATCAAATGAAACTATAGTGTCAGTTGATGGCGATAGAGTTTATGAACTTGTTAGAGAAGGTAAGTTTTATGTTACAATTGTTTGAAAATATATTTTCTAAATATTTAAACAACTTGTGGAAGTACTTGTAAGTTGGATATATAAAATTTATATATATAGTATACGAGTTTAATGGCATGTTCATGTGTTCTAATCTAACACAAAATTCTTGTTGGAGCATTTCAAATTATTTGCAGGAGATATCTTTGTCGTGGTTGCACCTATAGACAACACTAAAAACATGAAATATTATTTGATGCGATGCACACAAGAAAATATGAGGTTATTAGAATATTTTGATGATAACAATTTTATATATGAAAGAAGATCCATCATATTGAAAGGATATTTTTTCAAGAAACCCATA
>JZKD02S1663936.1:0-20768 GCA_000966675.3 Picea glauca
TTGAATGAATAATATTGAGAGAAATAAAAAATTGAAAAAAAAACATTGAATGAATAATATTGAGAAAAATTAAAAATGCTTGAAATTAAATGAAAAAGAAAATAGATTTTTTTTTAATAATATTTTTTAAAAATTAAATGATAAAAAAGCATTGAATGATTGAGAGAAATTAAATGAAAAAAATATTGAATAATATTCAGAGAAATTAAATGAAAAAAAAAGTGAATGAATGATATTGAGAGAACTTAAATGAAAAAAGCATTAAATAATATTTAGAGAAATTAAATGAAAAAAACAAATAAGAAAAAAGATTAAACCCACAAAATATATCTCTTGTATTAAAGATTTTCAACAAAATATATATCAAAATGTGTATTTTGTATTAAAGATTTTCAAAATATATCTATGTATTAAAGATTTTCTTTGTATTAAAGATTTTCAACAAAATATATCTCTTTTATTAAAGATTTTCAAAATATATTTTTTGTATTAAAGATTTTCAATATATCTCTTATATTAAAGATTTTCAAAATATATATTTTGTATTAAAGATTTTCAATATATCTCTTATATTAAAGATTTTCAACAAAATATATCTCTTAAAGATTTTCAAAATATATCTCTTGTGTTGAAGCTTTTTAAGAGACTGAGCAATGTTCACAACTTTTTATGAGAATAACTCCAAATACAATAAAAACACTCCTCAAAATATTTCATAATTTTTTAGCTTCACACAAAGCTTCTTGATACTTCTCACTACAATATAAACACTCCACAAAATATTTCATAACTTTTTAGCTTCACACAAAGCTTCTTGATACTTCTCACAACTTTTTATGAGAAGAATTCCAAATACAATAAAAACTCTCCACAAAATATTTCATAACTTTTTAGCTTCACACAAAGATTCTTAATACTTCTCACAACTTCGTATGAGAAGAACTCCAAATACAATAAAAACACTCCACAAAATATTTCATAACTTTTTAGCTCCACACAAAGCTTCTTAATACGTCTTATGAGGAGAACTCCAAATACAATAACAACACTCCACAAAACATTTCATAACCTTTTAGCTCCACACACACCTTCTTAATAGAAAAAAATCTAACTAATTGTGGTTTCATCATTAATGGGCACTAACCATCTAGTGAACCTTATTTAATAAATATAACCCTTTCCAGATTAAGTAACTACTCACCAACTATTTAATGGACCTTATTAAAGAAGATAGCCTCATGTGTTATTCACTAACTATTAAATACTCAAAATAGGGAGGTTAGAACTTAACATAGTACTCTAACACACCCTTCCCCTTCAAAAGTAGTGTTGTCTTATAGGCTAGAGGTGTGCAAACTACTGTAAAATTGTTGTTGGTTTCAAAGTGGTGTCTATTTCTTGCATATCTTTGCATTGGATCAAGACTTCTTGGATGGTGCACTAGCTTAGTCGATGCTCTTTGGTGGCCAATATTGATTCCAGTTGAAGCCAAATCGACCCTTCTTCATCAAGTTCTGGGAAGTTAAATTGAACTCGACAATTTGACGCCACTACCTTCTTCAAACAAGACACATGAAAGACTAGAGGGATCTTGGAGTGGGATAAAAGAGCCAATATGGAGGCAACTTGTCCAATGCATTGTAATGTCCCCTTCTATGTGATATTGACCATGGGGGACTTAATAGCCTAGTTGTTCCCCCTAGGCTATAGTCTCATTGGGAAAAGGGGGACTAAGAGGGTAAAAAGGGGGTCACCAAATAATTAAAGTTGATTTAAATGAGTGACAAGGATTAAGGAGAAAAGGTAAAGTGGATTTATGAATTAATTGAAGAAAAGAATCTTAGAAATCCTAAATAATAATTTAAGTGATAATTAGAAGATGAGATAAAAAGGAATTAGGGAGACTCAATCACTCCATCTTGATCATTTTTCCTATTGCATATTGAGCTCTGGAGCTTTAGTGTTTTGAGGGTTTTGACTAGACAAACCCTAGAGATCAACACGTAGGTGAAAGATCCCTTCTTTCTTGGTCCAAACTTGGCCAAGGTGGTGAAAGATTCCACCCTCACCATTCTATCCAGTTCAGTATCATTCCATCCATCAATTGTGAAGGAGGGCGCACCATTGGAGAATTTCTGCATAGAAAGGGCGCACTGTCCGAGGGAAAGAGATTTGATTTGGCTTCAAAGTGTTAGATTTGGAGGAGATCTTGGTCTGGGAGTATTGTTAATCCCTGGAGCAACTATTCTTGGTGTTATTGTGGGTTCTCATGCTCCATACTTAATGATTTTCATAGCTGGGAGAAACTTCTACAGAAAGGTGCACTTGAGGTTGTAGATCCAGTGATTTGTGGTCACTTTGACCATCTACAACATGGTAAAATATTCACCAAAGATATACATCATCATCTATATAGGTTTGCAGCTATTATTTAGAGTTTAGGGGCTTGATCGAGCCCATGCAAATTGCTAGGGTGCGCTATAACCAATGAGGGCACAACTCAGCAAGGAGAGTCGTCATTTTGGAGGAAGGGAAAGAGATTGATCTTACCATTCTTTGCATGCATCCAGTGGAGGATCAAGAGGACCTATATCTATCTCTTCTACTGTATTTTGGAGGTGTTATTCAGCCACGTCTATTATTCTTCAGTTTCTATTCCATATCTTTTATTCTATTGTACTAAGGTCAGCTTATATATTAAATAAAATACATATTTGAAGTATTGTGGCCATTCTCTTGTGTTATTCCTTTTTTATCTTGTTATTTATCAGTTTTTTATTTATATAAATCTTTTACTTGCTACAAAAACTACAAACTCAAACCCTAGCGCAACTCAAGAAGACAAACATGCGAATTGTTTGACAAAATAACACAACCAAAAACACAAAATTTCCAAGGCTTCCAGGAAAGTCCACTTGGGGATATTACAGTGGTATCAGAGCGTGAATCCTCCCAACATTTGAGGATTTCTAATGGAGGAATACAACAAAAGGAGGAAGGATAGAAGGGAAGGTGAACCAAAAACATATCTAGAAATGGAGGAAATACATGAAACATAGATGGTAATGACAAAGGGGATGATTTGGAAAAAATAGTTCAGGAAATGCAGCGCTCCATTGACAAAACATAGTTTGACATGCAACATCACTTTCAAGAGACACAAGAGCACTTGTCAAGGGGACAGACTAAGCTCAAAACGACCTTGTTAGATATACACACCACCTTAGAAGCGGGGCAGGAGAGGATTGCATATCTTCTCATGCAAATGTCACATGGTAGAGAGCCACAAAAATAATGGGGCAAGTGGATCTCATGGAGGAGAGAGATATCATGCTGAGACTAGTCATAGAACCCACACTAAGGGGAAAATCCTATTTTGAGGTGAAAACAGTAGGGCACCAAGGAATAGCAGGATCATGCCCATGCCTTACATGCCTAGTTTCCTAGATGCACAACAGTAGGATTGCCACATCCCAGGACGTATGGAGGTAGTGTTAGAATATAGAATATGGTGTGCTCATTTTACCATTGACGATACCCTCGTCACCCAACCATAGGATGAAGCCACCCTCCGAGCACCTTAACCTTGACTGAGAAATACTCCGGAAGCAAACCCTAGGCTAGATAGCCAAACAAGGTGTAGTGCATCTTCCTCCAAGGATAGTGCACCAACAATAGCTGATCAGATAGTCCAAACCCTAGCCAAGAGATAGTCCAAGCCAACACCCAAACTACTAGCTACAACAGTTGCATCTGCATCTCTCCTCCATACGTGCGCACCAATCTGGGAACTGCAGTGCACACCAAACTGGGAATTGCAATTCTGAGATGCTATCAAATGAGAACTGGCACCCTGTATTTACACTGGTTCTGCTAGATTTGCTGGGGCCAAATTCTCCTTCTGGATATGTGTCTGTTCAGTATATTATTATTATTTCTGGCCAACTTCTTCTCTTGGAGGCTAATAACCTAATATAAATTATCTTCTTGAGCCGATAAGACTTCTAGGGTTATTAGCCAACTCATTAGGGTTTTCTCTTGCTTTCTGGAGTCTTCTATTCTCATCAAGTTCACATGTGGAGGTAAATACCTCCCGCAACTACCATAATATTAACAAGTAGAAGATAAATTTGAAGAGTATGAGAGAGAATATGCAACCTTGAGTGTAGGATTCAAGAGACAAGTTTCATTGGAAGAATATTATGGAATCAAATATAGAGTCATGCCTAGAGAATTTCATAGGGGCAAAAATGATCTAGGGGAAAAATGGAGATTGCCCCCTTTGATGGAGAATCCAAATCTTTGACAAATGCATGGGTACATAAATTGGATTCTTATCTGCAACTAAACCCCATGATGGATTTGGATGCTATCAAATTTGCTACCTTGTACTTGGAGGTAAAGGGAAATGAGTGGCGGTACCATGGGATGACAAATTTGGGGCATGCACACATTATCTCATATGAATATTTCACACATAGGCTCATGGATAGAATTGATCAGGGTGATCCAGAACTACATTTCCGTGAGCTCACACAACTTATACAGTCCAAATAAACTAAGGTATTCATAGAGGACTTTCATAGGTTAACAGTGATAGTTCCAGATGTGTTGGAATCTAGATTGATGATGATATTTTCTAAGAGGTTGACAGAGCCATTGTGTGGTTGGGTTAAGGATTTTAAGCCTACTACCCTACATGATGTGATTTGGAGGACTAGAGACTTGGGGGGTGAAACTTCGAAAAAAAAGTTTACTTCAAGGCCACCTCTTGTTCCAAGAGGAGGAGATCAAAGAATTGTAGAAAAAGGTAAAGGGAAGCTCGATGAAGCTACAAAAAGAGAGTTGAGAAGGAAACAACTTTGCTATACTTGTAAGGAATCATGAGAGTTAGGGAACATATGCATGGGGAAAGGGAAAATTCACTACATAGAAGTCGTTTTAGATAGTGAGGAGGAAGATGACGTTGGAAATCTTCAAAACATGGAAGTGACTCAAGCATAAGAGGAACACATGCATGAGGAAGAAGAGGAAGAGACAATGCACAAGCAGGCATGAATCAAGAAAGTTGTTATTGCATCCACCAATGGGATACCAAAATTCAACACTTTCAGGATGAGAGGAGTCCTCCAAGGACAAAGAGTCATAATACTTATCGATGGTGGGGCCTCCCACAATTTCATTGATGCTTCTTTGGTTACTAAGAGACACCTCCCTATTGTTGAGTTTGGTGGATTCTTAGTGGAGGTAGAAGGAGGGCGTACCATGCCATGTGATAGATACATTCCATAGATGAGTCTTACCATGGGAATATATAACTTAGCACATGATTTCTATGTGATGGACCTTCTAGACACCAATATTATACTTGGAGTTCAATGTCTTAGCACCTTGGGACCTATCATGAAAAACTACAAGACTATGGATATGTCCTTCAATTATAAATAAGGAGGGTAACCTTGAAGGGAATGATAAAGAATATATCTAGGCTGGTTTCAACAAAGCGCATGGAGGTTGTTTTCAGGCATGGGGATGTGGCTTATGCAACAGAGTGTCTAGTTGTCACCCAAACCACCCAGGAAGAGATACAAACATTATTCAAAAGATATACAGAGGATAATTGACAACCATGAGAAGTTTTTTGGACAGATTCCCCCAGGGAAACCACTAGATAGAGGATTTGAGTAAATTATAGAACTAGAGGAAGGAGCCAAACCAGTCATTACCACACTTTACAGGCACCCAAATAAATTCAAGGATGAAATTGAGAAGGCTAGAAAAAACTATTGGAAATGGGGAATATTAGGCCAAGCTCAAGCCAATTTGCATCTTCAATTGTGTTGGTCAAGAAGAAGGATGGTACAATGCGTATGTGTATTGATTACAGGGCCTTAAAAAAAAAGACAATAAAAAATAGGTATCCCATTCCAAGGATAGATGAGTTATTGCATGAGCTTCATGGTGTAATGTACTTCACAAAAAATAATATACGCTCTAGATACCATCAAATTAGGATGAGGGAAAAATATATACATAAGACAACCTTCAATTGCCACTATGGGCACTGTTATCACATAAACTTGTCAGAGTCTTGTGGGTTGGTAGTTTCTACCTAAGTATATAGCTTTGCCTTGCCTTTCTCCTTTTCGCCAACCAAACCTTAAGATTTTCCCCTTTTGGCTTGTAATTTGCTCTGTGTTTTTCCTCGATCGTTTGAGCGACCTTTTGTTTTGTGTAATCCTTTCTGAGAAGTCTTGGCCCCAATATTTTGTTTTCTCTGGGTTAATCACTGCCCTCTCTACCTCTGTCATTGATCCTTTTGTTGATTAAGGTTGGTTGTAATTGATGTCAACCCTTGAAGAAAGACCCATAGCACAAAGGTTTGGGTAATGGAACCAATAGTGTTTGATGTAAATATGACTCATTATTGTTTTNTTTATTTATTACTGCTCATTATTGGATAATAATTCTACATTGATATAACATTTGAAGAAAAAAGATTATAATTACGTTATTACTGATTCACCCCCCCTCTCAGTAATCCAACACCTTTTTATTTCCCAAGCCCTCAACCAATCGTCCAAGTAATTAGTTACACAGACCCCAGCAGTGAGCACAAGTGAAACACTTAGAGCAGTCTGATATGGACTCAAATCAAGCGAGTGAGCAAGTTCAGTTTGGTGAAGGAATTTGCATTTCAAATTTTAGAGATCGATGGCAGATAATAGTCGTGGGAATTAGGAGTTCGGAGTGTTGTAGAAGTTATATACATACTTTTGTGAGCAATCCACTTGTTGCTGCACAACGTGATACCTATGATTGGGGAACACTTCAGATCCCAAAAACAAGAGTGCAAATGCAAGAATGTTTGCAAGGTATTACAACGACCTACAAGAAAGCATTGCCAACACTTGGTGGATTGAGCCAGAAGTGGTCACGCAATATCGGGGGATAACCAACTTTAAAGGAACCAGGCATGCAGTATGGATCCAAACATGAAAGGATCTCGAGAAGGAATGGATACAAATGCGATACTGTATCAAGGAATAGGACGTAGAGATGGACATCAAGGATTGGAAAGATAACTGGAGAGTTCCAGTTCTGATTCAAGAGATGTCCACGGAGAAGGAGGATGATGCAGGGAAAGAACAAACACCTGTAGGAGACAAAAAGATGCCCAATATGCCAAAGCCAAGGAAGAAACCGACACAATAGAAGAAATGGGGTGCACCAAAGAGAGGTACCTAGGTAGGGAAGAAGGACACCACCCAGGCGCCACAGGAACAGGAAAAAGAGACTGAGACAACATAGGGGACCACATCAAGTTATACCCATGGGGAATAAGGCCATACTAAGAGGCAAATCATACACACTGGGGTTGCATTCAATAAGGCTAAGGCGCACAAAAATCCACCGAAATATACAATTACCAAGGACGATGCAGACCTCATGGCTGAAAAATTCCACGACCGAGAAGTTAAGGAATTTGAAGATGCCCAACACCAAAGGGACTAGATCCAGGATGAGCTATAAGACATGAGGAATCTCCTAGAGAATATCAGAGAAAGACATAGGGAGGGTAGAGGAATAGATTCAATCCCCGCAACATCACAAGAAGGAGCCAAGGCTGTGCCGAGCGAGCAGGATATGATCTAGATGATAGCATAGGAGAGATTAAATTTTCACGTTACACCGAGCATGATGCACATGGATGAGATTGTGTTCGAGACACCCTTGAAAGATCTGGCACAAATACAGTTGGTAATGGGGTGGATACCAACCAAGGTGTTGTATAAATTGCAATTCAACGTCGCGTAGGAGGTACAGTCACGCGCGCGCACAGACAAAGCATAAATGTAGAAAACGAAGGACAACAGAGAAGAGTTGGAGTTGGTGCTCAATCAGGTCAATATTGAGACCAAAGACAAGAAATATCATGTGGATAGCCTCAAACAGGGATTGGTTGTATCCTATGACAAAATTCCAAAGAGTACGCAAACAATAGAGCCCACGAAAACGCAGAAAATTGATTAGATTGTGAAAAAAATCGATCAATACAAGTAAGAGATCGATCAATTTCGAGAACACCTCATCCATACCACTCTCACAAAGCTCAAGGAAAAAAATAAGCAGGAATCAATAGGGTAGATGGAGAAAATATAATGACAAGTCAACACAACTTTCAACTTGTTTGACAGAGCATCACAACTATGGACAAAGATGGAGGAGGATCAACAGGTCCAATAGTGGGACCATGAAGAGGAAAAGTTAAGCGCAAATATCCAAGACCTCAAGTAGAGGCAGAAGACAATGAAAATCACTGAGCTCCTCAAAAGAGTACAAGATATGAAGAAGTTGCAAGAAGATCTCATAGTCACGTAGACACAGAAGAAGGATTGACAAGCTCCAATGGAACCTCTCCAAGAGCTAGCAGCAGAGATCATTGGGAAGGAAGAAGAGGCAAAGAAGAACATGGAAAAAATTCAAGTAGAGTTCACAAGGATGATCAACAAGGATATCACAACACAATTATTGGACACACTCAGAGAAAAGACCATGCAGGCTCAAACACAAGCAAGGGAACTCACAGAGAAGTTCCAGACTCTCGTAGAAGATGTTGAAGAAGAGCACAAAGTTTAGGTGGCTTGGGACGAGCCACATGTCAGTCTTGGGGGCCTGTTGGATGCATACATAGTTAGGAGAAAAGGATATTTTTGGGAAGAGAAGCATGAAAGGAGGAAAGGACAACTGGAAGGAAAAACAACACGTGTGAGGGAAGCAGGTGAGGTGTGCATGCAAGGAAGACCTAACGATGCTAGGGTTAGGGTTTTTGCAATATATTTTAATGGATAATGAGCCAATAATATAAATAGGTAGTACTTAGAGGAAGAAAGGGGCCAACCAAGAAAGAAAGAGAAAAGAAAGAGAGGACAAGAGAAGAGAACGGATGCCAGAGAGTTCTAAGAACTATAGTACTTAGTAATCTGGTGAGCTAGGGAAGCAGTGAGCAACTTGATCCCTAGGTTTAGATCATAGGCTAAGGAGCCTTGTGCGATCTAGTCAGCCTCACAGGGATTGAGGATCCTGTTGAAGAGAGTAAGATCTAATATTGTAAACACGCGTGGCGTGACATATTGCTGAACCATAATAAGGAGCTTGAGAGACAGATCTTTGTGGACATAGCCCAGGAGGTGGTAAACCACGATAACACATGTTTTGTGTGAATGAATGTATGCATATTTATTGTTGTTAAGTGGTGAATGTTAGATAAATGAATTAACTAATTAGATATGGTATTTCACATGCATGAATAAACTGACTGATATACTCAGATGTTAGACTGGATAAATAAAGATTACAAAATACAACCACAAATCTCCACTCATTCCTAGGTTTCAAATGCCTGAGTATTGCAGCCACCCATAGAGCTATCTCAGGTGAGACTATGAAGTACACCGTATGTGTTGCGTTGCCTTTTGGTCTACCAGAGGGACCGATAGTTTTAGAGGGATTTTGTTGGGAGCTTATCAAATCTGAAATGGGGTCAATCTATGACAGTAAGATAGGATCAGGATACTCGATAAAGAATCCTAAGTAGAAGATTATAGAAAATCCAACAAATGGTTTTGTTTCCATTTGGTTGGAACAGGATGGGATTGAGTATTTGATATTTGCGGAAGACGTGTCAAAAGAATGCCAGATCGAACGAAAATACATTGAGGGAATGAGAATCTAAAAGGGGATGCTGAGACCATCGAATCCAATGAAGGTAGAGATAGAAAGATGGTTGAAAACAAAGGAGATGGAGTTTGCATAGAAAGATAATAGAAACTCGAAGTTGACACCATGCAAATATAAGGACAAGTACGTACTCAACGACTTGCATGAAGTATTTTTTTGTGATTTCCTGCATGTATTGCAGGAGTGGATAAAAAGGTTGAAAGACAACCATCCTACAAATCATATTAGATAGATAGAGTGGAATCCTATAGATATCGTGCAACTACAACAAATTGATAATAAGTTTACGCGTGCAGTAGATTTCTGGTTAGACAACATTGTCGCAGGATATATCACAGAATTTGCAGTAGATACAACAAAGTCTTATAGTGTGGTAGAGAAAGAGTTTTTAAAAGGAACTCAAGGTAGGTATATAATATTGTTATATACTTCTATTAATATATTACTATATAACAAAGCTGTAATGAAAATGGAGTCAGACAACTAAACTTCCCTGCATGCATGGGGGAAGGGGGAGAGCATTGGAAAGAGAGGGAGAAATGGAAGGATAAAGGGATAAAGGAAAGAAGAAGGAGGCCTTGGACCCAATTATGATGGACAAAGACCATATCAAGTGGATCATGGCAATGGATGGAAGAACGTGCAGTGGAGTACCCTACCAATATAATATGAACACCAAGAAGAGAGCCATAGCCGTGAGGGAGGGCTTGGCAAGTGATGAAGAATAGGTAGTGTTAGCGATAAAAAACACATCATTTTTTATAGAGCATTTTTATCTCTCTCTCTATTTCACTCATTTTCCTTGATAGCCTTTGGCCAGTGTCTTAAACTTTTAGTTTCCATATCAGCTCTTGTTGATCATTTTTTTCCCATACATGTCTTTGGAGCTGCCATTAAGACCTGGAAAAAAAAATCATAATAAAGCCATTAATATACAATTCTAGACCACACTTCATTTTATTTCTAAGTCTATAGGCTTTCGGGACTTATAAGTTTTGACCAAAGTTTTGGGAAAACTTCAGACCCAAACCATATGAAAAACTCCTAGTTCCAAGTTTACATCACATGTCAAGTCTTAGTCTACACAATTTGATCAAAGCCAAGCGCTAACACCGAATTATTTCCACTTCACTAAGCCTTGATATATTTGAAACCTGTATATTTTAAATTCGTAGTTTATATTGGATTCAACATTAAGCATATATATAATATATACAACTCTAAAGTTATCTGCCAAGTGCCCAGAATTGAAGTCCCAGGTGTCTTCAATATACCAGAAAGAGTTCGCTGCATAAAGGTTGAATTACCTTGATTGAGTTTCTATATTTCTGCCTAAAGCAACTGCAAGAGACTTACTTTCACAAATGTTACATGTGTACAGATTATATGAAGTTTGTCAGAACTCTGTCTCTGCGTAGAGTGGTTATTTTTCTTAAGTACTGGAGCTATCTTCGTGGTTTGGTTTCCATAGATTTTATAAAGGCATCATTCAACATATCATTTATGAACAACGTGAAATCTTTTTAATGGGGATCTCAATAGCTCGAAACTTGGGGTTTCCAAGTTGTTTTTTTAAATGCCACTACTTAACCTTGAACATGCAGGTGTCGAGTTGCTGCCTAGGGATTACAATGTAAAGGTTTCAAGCCTTGCAAGCGCCATGTGTAGTGGAGTTCAGGTTACATTTGGAGCTGTGATGGAGAAGAAGTAGAAAAACACAAATCCTCATTGCCATTCATTTTCTCTGCCCTATGCGTCTTGTCAAGGAAATTTTGGTACATGCAACATTTTAATGAATGGTGTTCTTATATTCTGATACACAGAAGTCACTGCATAGATGGGGAAAGTTGCCCAACAGTTGCATATCAAGTTTGTCATTTCTACTAGAGACAGAGACACCCGATATGCAGAGATCTAAGTCAAATACCCATTTTTCAGATCAACGTAAAGCTTTGTATCAGCTTGATATTCATTATGTACCTGTCTATTTAACATATATTTCATTTAGGTCTTTGGTTTTCAAGGATGTTCAAGAATTTGTTTGGTGCTTTGTGGAAATGATTTACAAGATTGGTGGTATTGGCACTGTGCATGATTGGTCATGTGGAAACTGAAGTAATTAAGCCAGGTACGATTGTTACCTTTGCTCTTACTGGGCTGATCACTGAAGTCAAGTCTACTGAGATGCACTATGAAGCTCTGTTGGAAGCACTGCCTGGTGACAATTTGGGATTCAACGTTAAGAATGTTACTGTTAAGAATCTTAAGCGTGGTTATGTGGCATCTGATTCCAAGAATGATCCAGCCAAGGAAGCTGCCAACTTTACAGCTCAGGTTATTATAATGAATCATCCAGGACAGATTGGAAATGGTTATGCCCCCGTGTTCAATTTCCACACTTGCCACATTGCTGTCAAGTTTGATGAGATCATGACCAAGGTTGACAGGCGTTCTGGCAAGGAATTGGAGAAGAAAGTCAAGTTTCTTAAGAGCGACGATACTTTAGGAGTGCATTAATTAGCTACTCAGTAGGCATGATTGTCACAATCATTGTGATTAATTGGTTTGAGGCAGCACAACCTGCCCTTCTGTATATTGTTCTTGGCGTAATAGGATTTTTAGCCATGCATTGCATTTGGAATGGAGAAGTCAAGCCATTGTTGGAATTTTGACAAGTCTAAGACTTCAGCTCAATCAATTTCAACTGACACATCTCAATCAGATGGAGATACAATAGTTGCAGATGCAACGTGACCTTATTCTATGCTTGGGCTTGGTGATATTGTTATTCCACGCATTTTTGTGGCTTTAACTTTACGATTTGATGTCTCAAGAGACAAAGGAGAAAGATGTTGGGTTTATCAAGATGATACCAATCAAACCTATGGTTGTTGATACATTTGCAGAGTATTCCCCATTGGGTCGATTTGCTGTGAGGGACATCAAACGGTTGTTGTAGAAGTCATTACTCCTGACAGTGGCGTTGCTACAGGACATGCCAAATAACTAAAACAAGGCTGCAAACAAACAAAGTGCTCATAGCATAAAAAGTTTTCAACGACATAATAAGCATGATTGTAATTAGTTAGCCGTTGAAAGGCAACTTTCACCAGCTAACTAGCATATCTGGAGGTGGATTAGCCGGTGAAACCACAGAGACAAGATTTCGAAGATATGGAGCAAATTGATAAAAACAAGCCCCATTGTTCTATATTTAAGAGATATTGAGATTCTTATGTTCAAAACATCAAAGACACATGGAAAGATTAATTAGCTGCAGAAAACCAAAGGAGCAACATTGAAGGATAGGAAGCTAAAAGAATTACATTTCTGATATTTTGAAGAAGTCTGCTAAAGCCTTCCTTTTCAGTGGCTATTTCAGTTTGCACAATTTTCTTTGGCCACCGAAAGTACAGAACTAGGAAGAGTGCTAATATTTTTTGCTCAGCCTGAATCTTTTTGAGACTTAAACTATCGAGAAGAGTTCCAAATGATTATTAACATTAAGATGAGTAGAGACTACTTCTTCTTCAAAGTCTTGAGGAAAATATAAGGAAGAAAAGGCTCAAGGATCATCCTATTTTTAATTGAAAGATGAACATATTAACTTCCAGATGTCAATTAAAGGTAGTGGGAGGCTTAGTCACTATCCAACACACAGGAGAAGTTGTCAAAGATTTAGTATTAGGATATGATTAGATTCCTTTTTCATAGGATTTGATTCCTATTGTTTTATAATTCGTTTGATATTACTATTTTAGGATTATTCGATCCTCTTTTATAGGATCTGTTTTCTTGATGTAAAGACTATAAAGTCTAGAGTCTTGGAGAAAGGAATGGTTCATTTTTGGATACAAAAAATGCCTTATTGTAAACATACCTTTTGATGTTAATACAAATCACAGGTTCCTCTCTTTATTGATGTCAGTTTTATACCTTCTTTCTACACTTTAATTCATGTTGTTTTAGCTACAAATGACTGTTACCTCATTGGTTAGCTCATAACTGAATTAATAGTTTCTTCAGTGTTTCTTAAACCCTACCTTGTGTACTTGGTTTATAAGAATTTGTTCTTCACCCACTTCAAGTAATTAACTGATTATTGATCCTTGAGAGAACTGTTTCATTTGATTCTCATCTTTACTGTCTGTATGCCATATTGTTGTTGAGTTATCCCATTGATCCACATACACAAAACAAAAAAACATTTTGACTTGAAGTTACCAAGCACATTTGGTCTACAACCACAAAGGGTTTCTTGGAGCGATAATAGGTAGAGCATCTACGGGCTGTGGAGCAGATTGAGGAAATCCTGCGTGTGGCATATGAGAGAAATATGAGAGGTCCAAGAGTGGGAATATAAGGCAACACTCCTATCCATATCAGTGTTATTGTGGAACCCATAAATGCATGTGCGACTAATCCACCAAGAAGAACACCACCATTTAGAAAACCTAATTTCGGGAGAAGGAAGACATCAGGAAGTACATCTACGCAAGGAAAAACAACTAGGGGAGCTAGTTCAGGAATCATTAGTCAAGTATCTACATTGCACGGAGGTAGCAGTTCAACATTCATGATGGCAGAACATGATCCCACCATCAGATTACCAGAATTCAAAGGAGAGGCATCGAAGGACCTTGAGCAGCATTTGTTTATTTGTTAAAATACCTAGGAAGTGAAACATATCACATATGAGGAAAATAAACTTGCGCAGTTAGCTATCACGCTAAGAGATAGTACACTAGATTGGTACATGAGTTTAGCTGCAAACAATCCGCCAGGAACAACTAGAAATATTCGAGATATCAAGAAGCTATTGATAAATGAATTCCAGAAGCCTAGTTCAGAGGATCAATACATGAATGATATGATAGATATTAGACAGAAACCAGGAGAATCTGTATGGAAAATTGACTAGAGATTCAAATGATTGAAGGGAAAGATAAATCATGTCATGAAAGATATGCAACATAGGCATATTTTCATCAATTCACTACTACCACATTTGAAATACCCTTTGCGATAATTTTTTTTTCAAAAACATGAAGAGGCTTTATAGGCAGCCCTACAACTGGAAGAAAACCAATATTAGAAGACATATCCAACTATAGAGGAGATGAAGGAGGGTATGAAGAAATTAACATTACATCTCAACCAAAACAAAGCTAAGGAAAAAATATAATTCGTTTGGTGTACAACATGTAGGACAAAAGGACACCATAAGAACGAATGTCCAACATTCGCGCAGTATATGGTAGCAGGAATGCCAAACCCATTGCCAACAAGAGGACTATGGTGTGAGATATGTAAGAAATAGGGGCATGATCCATATCACTGCCCAATGATGCAGAAGTACCATATAGTACCTAAGAGATTATATTGAAACTTTTGCAGGTCAGGAGGCCATGATGACAAAGATTGCAACACCATGGACTTGATGAGGGAAAGAACATCAGATGCTTACAGGGTGCATGAAGAAATGATGATCAGGAAAGCCGCACCATAGTTTAACCAAGTACCAGCCCCGTATAACACTACGTAGAAGCATTGTAACAATACGCAACAACAATATAACACTGCACATTCGCAGTACAATACCACTCAACCACACTATAATCCCGTGTAGTATAACCAGACACCCCAATATAATGCACCATGAGGAGATTGATCTGGATACAGAGGTGGAGGAAGAGGAAGAGGTGGCTTTGGAAGAGGCAGAGGACCAATGGTATGCTACAACTGTCAACAACCAGGACATTATGCAAGATAATTTCCACTTCCACCTGCGAGGTGTATGTATTGTCTCACATCATATCATGACACAAAAGAATTCCCTACACTATTGGGAAAGATCCAAGAAAAGAGAAATTAGAACAATCAGAATGTTCAATGGATTTCAATGAAAGAAAGGGATGAAGGAGAAAACATCAACATAGTTATGCGGGGAGGAGCTAAGATAGGAAACGATGCAGTAAGACAAGATCCAACACAACACCAATGGGTGAAGAATAATGTCGAACCGAAGAAGCAGTTTGATGCACAGAATGAAAAGGAGATATTCAAGCGGGCTAGAAAATAATTTGTAAAGTCATGTTTTGCATTGAAATCAACTGTGCAACATAATAAGGAAGTACCAATGTACGATATGCCTCCATCGCTGGATCACACTAAAGAAGCACAACCCATGGGACAAGTAAGTACGATCAAGGGATTTTTGCAATCCTGTGTTAAACTACTAAATGATCCATCCTCCATTAAAGTATTACAAAATATGCTAGAAAGATGTAACATAGAGGCAGAAGTAAAGCTCGAACAAAAAATAGTTAATCATCTGCATACAAGGAGGAGAACAAGTAGAGAATTCAGACTAAATGCCAACATTGGAGATTTCAACATGGGGGATATTATATTGGATTTAGGATCCGAATTAAATGTGCTACCCAAGAAGACATGACAATGTATGGGAGAACCCACATTAGGGTATTCACCGGTTCAGCTGAAGCTAGCAAACCAACACAGAGTTCTACCAATTGGAAGACTAAAAGGGGTGACAATAGATCTAGATGGAGTACACACTAAAGCCGATTTAGAGGTAATAGGGATAATGGATGGCACAACACCTCATCTAACATTTCTTGGCTTGGATTGTGAATTCAACAATTAGGCCATAATCAATTTAAAGATTAGGAAGATGAAATTTGAGTCAGGAGAATATAGAATCATTGCACCATTGGATCTGTCAGAAGGGGAATGGTTTGTAGAACCTACTTTCTTAGACCTGGAGGAAATTAACCAGTTATAAAGAAACATTGAGTGAGAAGAAGATTATGTGAACCCAACTGCAGATGGGGTACTTAGTTGGAGAAGCATCACCTCATTCACGTTAGACTCAGATATAGTCTTAGAGAATTGGTAGCATAGGTTACATGAAGTCTCCACAATAATATGCGCAAGAATAAACCACACAGGAAGATGGGTAGGTATGGAGATAAGGGAACCTCTTAGCTTCCATGGGGTGAATGACTTAGAAGCATTCTTAACATGATACAAAGATGAAGTGTTAGAAAATAATAGGCTCTTAGCCCTAGATATATCACTCAAGGAAACACCTACAAGATGGTGGGGTGCACACAAAGAAACAGTCAAGCACTGGTACCAATGTAAGCGATTACTACGCATCAGGTTTGGTGTAGAACGGAGAAGCAACCAACTGTAGAAATATGAAGGATAGGGGGAACCAATAGAACACTTGGAGAAGTGTAGGATGCTATGGAGGATGACACCTCTAGACGAATGGCCTCATCATTGTTTTCACACATTATAAGGGATTCCAGCAAACTGGTATACCGACCAGGAATTGCGCATAGGAACTACAAACTGAACAATATTACAACAAAACTTTACAGTCACTTTCTCATTTGAACATTGTTGATGATTAAAAATCACAACGAAGTTTTTTTGCCCACAAAGTATTGCTAAAGCCTGTTATTATAAGCTAACGGGATAAATAATACTAGTAGGTGTGATCCAAAAACAAAGGTATTACTAATAAATCGCAAGTTAGTTTAATGTACTTTTTGCATCGGATCGTTAAGAATGCGAAATACATAAACTTGTTATCTTGTTTGCGGAATATCAAATGTGACTTTTACTTGATGCTTATTAATGTATAAAGAGATCAGCCATTAATATTCATGCTGCAAATGAAGAGAATAGAACAGCAAAACAGAAAGAGAAATAGAGACAAGAGGTTGATAACGGATTTCACCAATCATTGGCTACATCTCCGGGCCCGCTTCCAAGTGGAGGACCTCTTTATTGCTCTTTAAAATTCTCAAAGTTCTCTTACAATGCTCTTTGTTGTTACATTACATGCTTCATGTCTTATGTGCAAGACCTCCTTGCTCATATTCATGCATGCACCATCAAAATCCTCTCAACAACATGAGAAAAACGCCTCTCAAAACATGAGAAAATGCCAAAATTTACAAACTGCTCCTTCAAAACCCTGCATCAAAAAGTCTCCTACAAGCTTCAAAAATACTGTTTCTTATTGTTTTCAAGGATCAGATGAGGAATCCCAACTTCCCTCAATATCTGGACTCTTTCTGGGATCAAATCCCCCTTCAAATGGCCTAAAATCCTCAAAACATCCATTTTTTGGGCATAATATTAGTCAAAAATCACTTATGTATAGTTAAAAACCCATTTGTTTCTAAAAAATACACAGTAAGCCCCCTTGGGCTGGTGCACGCCCATTTTATAAGGTTACATGAGCTTCATATGGACAAGTGCTAGCCCAAATGGGCTAAGCGCTGGCCCATACTTGTGCTAGCTCTTGGTTTTGGGGCACATCTCATGTGGCCTCGGCCTAACCAATAAAATATGTGCATGCCCTTGTAGGATTAGGCCCTGGTCTTGTGGGATCCACCCGAAATCCAAGGGCCAGGGTCTATCAAAATCCCTGCGCATATGGTTATGGTTAAGCCCCTGCACTCCAAGTTATATGCAATGAAAGTCGACCACGGGCTGGGGCTTAGCCCCAGCCCCCTCCTTTTTGCGCCCTACCAAACTTTACAACATATATATATTTAATTACATTGCATATAATAAGATTCATGTGTGGTGCATTGGTGCTTGGACTATTTTTGAAAGCGCTTGGGCTTGGTGGGTGGTCGTGGGTTCAAAACCCATGGACCTTCAAAATTTTTAAACTTTTCCATATCAATTGCTGACTGGGTGCCACGTGGCTGCCCATGCCTAGGCCACGTGGCACCACCACATTTGCCCGAACTTTTCCACGTGTCCAACTCTGATTGGATCTGACATCCACATCTGTCCAGTCAACTGCTGCTACTTGTCACACTGGCATTGGTCTAAGTCTACATCATGAGGTGTCATTGGTGATGTCATGCTATTGTCATGCTGACGTTAGCGTTGACTTTTGGATAGTTGACCTTTGACTTTTTCCCTGTTTGGGTTTTCGATCATAACACGATAACTTTCGCATACGGAGCTCGTTTGAGGAAGTAAATATACTGCCAGAATCAGTGCGACGAGACGGTCTCAATGGAATTGGTTTCATCAAATTATGAGAACTTTGATTTTTGAGCATTTTCTAAGCTTGGGGAGCCTCCTGGATCAAGGTGGGACCCCCTTGTAGATTGGGAGATAATATATGGCTCTTATTTTATGTTTTTTCCACTATTTGACACTTCTTACATGGTTGATGAGATCTTATTGGCGATGAATTGGGATTATTATGTGTTGGTTCTATGTGCGACAAGTGAATGTTGGGTAAGGCATGTTATATTTTTTTCTGAGCTCTAATTGCATGTTACGATTGCCTATGTTATCCATTCCTACTATTTCTATCTATTCTTGGACTTGTTACTTTGACACCTGCACAACAGACATTTTAGTAACAATACTAAAGAACAGTTGGAAAAAGGAAAAAGAAATATAAACAAATGCAAAGGGAAGGAATTAAACTATGCTATATACTATACATGCATTAAAATTTAAATGGTCGTTGTTAACCCTAGCAATAAGCTAATAGTTATGTGATTTGATTGAGTTATATGAAGTGGTGATTTATGTTATGGCATAAGTTTGATATGGGTCGCGCTATTGGTTTTAGTGGGTGATGGTTTCGATACATGGTTTAATTAATTGAGTTAATGGGAAGCTTCCTGGTGTGTACTAAGGAAGTAATGGATTGGGGATGGATGCGACGTGCATTTACTACACGTCACCCTTACTCTTTCCACTGGCCGCCACCCTAATTGGGCTATTGTTCAACTGTATTTGTTGTGGTTATGCTACAACTTTCAAGCAGAGGGAGAACCACTCAGGCAATTCGCGTTTAAGGTGCTTATGATTACCGGTATGTCATTTTTTTTCCATCCATGAGTCTACTCTAGTTATTAAATAGATATTGGCTCATATGTATGGGTTGTGATTTACTTAAGTACGACAACTGTGAAAAATTGTGATTTTTCTGGAATGAATCGTTGGTGGCTTTCTCTGCTATAATGTCTGAAGTTACAGTGTATTGGGTAATTCTAAGTGTTAGCATCCATAAAGGCTCTCTGTCATCCTTTTCAGTTTAGTGGAAGGTTTCATTTGGTCTAGACTGGATGACTTCCTTCATGCATTGTATCACCATGCTCAGTCTTGGATTTTATGGGGTTTAATGGGTTTAAAATGCCCTGTGTCACTGAAAATTATTCACTTGGGTATTGGGTTATTTCATACTACCAATTGTCGCACAATGGGTCATATTTCCTCTTCTCAGCTTCGGTTCACCTCAATGTTGTTAGTTTTTTGACTGGGAGAGCCACGAGGGTTATAACCTGTGTGTGCTAAGTATCGTTACAAGGCCAAATGGAGACTTTCTCTTATGTTCAGAGCCTCCTCTATCACAGGGATTGTCACCCTGTATGTGAAGCCATTTTTGGTATACCTATGCATGCACCATTGGTCTCAGAGGTTCTCACCTGATGTTGGGGAGCACCTCCATGTCTCCCTGTGTTGGTCCACAGGGTCAATCCTTGATTACTCCAAGACCAGTTTTGATAAAGGAAACCCATGATGTCATGTTGAATACATGGTTGATGGTTATGAATTGGTGACGCAACGTCGATAATGTTCTATTGTTAACTCATTGTTATCACTGAAATTTCTTCCACACGTGGCGACAAGAACTCCGCATTGTCAAAACAGAAAAGAAGTCATTCATGGCACAAGGTTAACTCCATAGCACAGCAAAAGGGTCAAAACTATACAAAATGGCCAAAAAATTGCAAGGCGCTTTACACCCTCTGGGCGTGCGCGCGTATGCGCGTAACAGCTTCGTACAAGGCGCGCATATGTGCACAAGGTGCGACTATTTGGCGAAAAACCCGCGCGCCTGCTAAACGACGCATTTATTGAAACTGGTCGGCTTCCCAACCACTAATGGATCGGCTCCCAAGTCAATTTGACACCAAATCCGAGCTCAATCCTCATGGTGGGCTGGTCAA
>JZKD02S1663936.1:27492-54790 GCA_000966675.3 Picea glauca
CTAAAGAGCCCCTTTTCACATTCAAAAGAGGCCACATAATAACCCCATGCTTGGCTATAAAAATCCATGAATGACCACCATTTTCTCAAGGAATTCTTCATACTGTTATGCTGCTAAGATTGCTAAGGACCCATTCTTTGGCAATAAACATCACAAGCTGCATTTCATAAGCTATTCACCCCTCACTTGAGTGAATAATCTTGGAGTTCTTTCACCCACATTTTTCATCTTTTCATTGTAAAGGAGAGCAAGCTTTGAGGGCCTCAAGAGCCTTCCATTGGAGAAAGGATGGACCCAAGTCCCCTTTCTTCTTTGTGTATCTTTGGATTTCATCAACAGATCAACTTATACATTGGTGATATTGGTCCATTTGTCTCTATTTTTCATTTTCTCACATGCTTTTAGTTTTTATTAGTTTTAGTTTAATTTTTGTTAATAGCTTTGTTGTTTTTCTTTCTAACCTTTTACCTTACAACTGTCATGCCTAGCAGAGCCCAAATGGGCATGTAAGCACTCTTAATTTGCTCACACAGTGACGAATTGGGTGCAAACACTCGTCTTTGTTGATTATCCTTATAATGTTTTACTTATTTAGTCACTGCAATTGGTTATTATGACAGTTTGATTGATAAACTCGACATTGAAATTGGTTGATTGAAGAATGGGGTTGATACGCAGTCACTCTCTTTTGTATTGAAGTTATTGGAATGCTAAATCATCATTATTTTATAATTGATTAATGATGTTTCATGCGTGATGCATTGGTATGTGTGGCGTTCCTATACCACGAGTCAATGATTACTGTGACTATGTGTTTTTAATGGCCAAATGGTTATTGCAACCGGGATGACTATGGAATTTCCATTCACTGTATATGTTATGATTATTCGATTGCATCATCAAGGATAAGCACAAGTTTTTACATAGTATGGTTTTGTTGCAGTTTGATTAATTTGAGCAATATTGTTGCTACCTCCTTGTATTGGATTGATAGCTCGACATGATAGGTTGAGTTAATGATACTATGACTGTGCATTTTAAAATTGTCAAATGGAAATGTTTCATCGTGGTAATTGTGGCATGGTTATCCACTGTACTTGTTATCGATATTATTTGATTGTGCCATTAGAGAAGGCCATGAGTTTTTAAACATGGATTTGTTTCAATTTGATCGACTTGTGTTATGAGATCGGGCATGTTGTTGCTGCCTCATTGTATTGGATTGATATCCCAACATTATGGATGTTTGGATTTAGAGTGATTGAACCTGTACATTCATGGAAATAATCCTGCCTGTTTTTGGATGTCTTTGTATTCCACAACATAGTATGTGTTGAATGGTAATGGTTGTCTGTGAGTTTAAATGGAAAGTCAAGATCTTTCATTTAAAATATTGATGGTTGTATGTGGCTATTTGTTGATAAATATCATGTTTCATAGAAGAAACAAACACAAGTTCTATGACAGTATAACCTCATTGCAATTCAGTTATTAAATGAATTAAAACACCGAATCAAGCACGACCTTTGAGTTTGTATTTGATGATTGAAATCATTTGTGGGTAGTGGTTGATTTTGATGTTGAACATAATGGTTTACTATTTATTCACGTGGGAAGTGAGAATATTCATGTTGATTGTGGGAAGTAAGTGAGATGAACAAACCTCCCCTACAAGATTTTGTGAACTACATACTGTCTTGTTTGATGACACTATATTTGATATTTGATTACAAGCATGTAGCAAGTTAATGCACAGGATTGCTTGAGATATGCACAGTAATTGTTTTGGGTCTCAGTGGTCATTTGGTTGGTGTGTTTCCTTTTACAGAATGGTGTTATGGATCACTTAATTAATTTTATGAACAATAATCACTCTCTTTCCCTACCATTTTTTTTTCTTTCTGTTAATTACAACCCCCCTCGCCTTCCCACATTCATTTTTCACTCCTTGTTCTAAAATTTAATTATGGTAAAAAAGAATTCTTTATTCAAGCAGTTTAGAGTCACATTTTATTGTTTGGATTACAATGATGTTTTTTTTGGTTTGCATTACAGTTGATTGTTGTGGTATTTGAGCAGTAACCATGTTTCTTCTCCCCCTCATTTTATCACTTTTCTCTAAATACAATCCCTTCACATATCCCAGGACCTTGTGTTCACCCCCTGCTCATTGAGAACAGTTAAACAATTTATGTGGATTGGATTGCATGAGCCTGATATGTTGCTGAGCCAAAATATATTTCATATTTTTAAAGAGTTATCATGTATGGTTGTTAAAAGGACCATTTTCTAATCAATCATGCATGCATGAATGAGTTTTTTCAGTCGAGGTAGCCATGACAGAGGAAACCGAGGGAGAGTTAATTGGAACAGAGACCCAACAAGGCCAAGGTTCTCCATACACTTTGATGTTGACTTGCAAGAGTTAGGCCAATTGTTTCAGGCCAGATTTTTCAATTGGATTAGGCAAGGAGTGGTCCAACCTAGGCATGAAAGGCCTCCTTTCGAAGCTCCACACACCCCTGGTATTCCCGTGCCCCCTCATGTCTCATTTCAACCCGAGGTTCCCGAAAATGATGGATGGAAAGATATTGTCCACCCGACAGTCTCCCAACATCGTGGCTGACCCAATTTGTCCTTACCTTCTCCGCTGCCTACTAACCCAATTGTCCAAGATGCACATGTTCACTCACTAGTTCAGTCCTCTCATGCTAGAAAAGGGTTGAAAACTGAGGCCCACCATGCCCTTGCCAAAGGAAAAGCCATTCCTACCCCTTCCTCGCCCTCCAATGGCTCTAACAAATCTGTGTCTTCCCAGATGTATTTGAGGGACGATTGTTCTCATGTGATGAACGAGATTAGGCCTAAAGGCTTAGTGCAACCAAAGGAAAATTCAGGAAAATCGAAGGGTGCCAACAACAATCAAGGAAAGATTGCATATCATAGTGGGAAATATGGCTTTTGAGTTTTTATTTTATATATTGTTGATGACAGTTGACTTCAGAAGTTTTGGATAACATGTTTTAATTTTGGATATATGAGTAATGCATTTTTGAAAACAATGTCAAATATAAATGAGATAAATTTTCAAATGTGCATGTGATGATGGGAGTCACAAGGAGAGATGTTCTTGTTTAATTGACTAGTTATGTTATAATTGTTAAGAGCTAAATGGGAGTCACAAGGGGTCCCACCAACTAGTTATTATTTATTTAAAACCCTTATTATGATTATTACTTTCCCCACCAACTAAAAAGTTGGTTGAGTCTTTAGTTGACTTAACTAATGAGGTGGTTCAACTACCTCAACCAATTCTAATTTTCTTAAAGGAAAAAGGAAAGGGAGGAACACGAGGAGGATAGAAGGAGAACCATACTAAGGTTTGTTCTTTGAGTTTATGTTGAGATAGTTCAGTTTTCATTGATTTCTTAATTTATGACAAACCTAATTCTCTTTTATGATAGCATGGTATTATTTTAGACAACAACATTCAGGGCTGAATTACATCATTCAGACACTTGTTTTTCAGAGGTGTTGATCTATATTTGATAGTCTGTGTAGACTTGTCTATTTGTGAATTAGTTTTCATGACTGGAAAAGGCTATTATGCAGATTCGAGTGGGAAGAAATATGTGGCAAGTTGATCCAACTTTTAGAGTTCAGTTTTGATTTTCTATCAGAGGTCTTTTTGTATGTTCCATCAGGGATGTCTAAGTTTGACTTTGGTCCGAAATTCCTGTATGAGATTTTGTAAAGAAAACGACTCTTTGGTGTGAAATAAATGTTTTCTTTATGTTTAATATGTCTTGATTAATTTCTTGGTGTCTTACTTTTGTCTCTACACTTGTTTTCAACAACTATTATATTTAGGAAATCATATTAAAATGAATTTTCCAGCAAGATTTTATTTGTGAAAAAGACTAGCCTAAGAACTTGTAATTAATACTTGTGAGTTAGGATTTTATTTTTGATTGCTATAAACCTAGGGTGGCATTCCCATATATTTTTATTTATCCAAGCATAATCTAAAAATTCTTGAGTAAGATCACTTTATATATTTTCCTTAGCAAACATGAGAACCCCAACATAGACTCAACACTTAAACGAATCAGAGGGGTGATATTCATTAAATAATTGGAAGTTGAACTCATGAAAAAAGAAAAATACTAGAACATATAGACATTAAAAGAACTATTGTCATGCTACCATGTGTAGGAAGAAGCACAAGATGAAAATGACCCACGAAACATTCAGATTGCGGAAGTTGAAGGTGAAAGAGAAGTGGAAGGTCCACCTTTGGAATCAAAATTATTTGTTGTATCGATCAAGGTGAAGAAAGTCAACATTGGGACAATTGAGAATCCCCAAATGGTCAGCATTGGAGACTACTGGGATGAGAAAACAATGGAAAGCATAACAAAGGTTTTGCGTGAGTACAACGACATGTTCCCAACAACGTTCATAGAAATGAAAGGCATAGTAGGAGAGATATGTGAAATGAATATACCTCTCAGATATGAGGAAATACCGATCATACAGAGACCATATAGACTAAACCTTCTATATAAGCAAAAAGTCAAAGACGAAATTGATAGGATGTTGGAGGTTGGAATCATAGCACCTATAGAGGTATTTGAATGGGTAAGCCCTATGGTAGTTCAAGAGAAAAAGCAGGGAGGGATAAGGATATGTGTTGACCTGAGGAAGTTGAATGATGTGTGCCAACATGACCTGTTCCCTACTCCTTTCACAGATGTGGTGTTGGAGAATGTAGTAGGAAAACAATATTATTCCTTCATTGATGGATTCTCAAGCTACCATCAGATCACGATAGCTCTAGAAGATAGTCACAAGACCAATTTTTCCACATAATGGGGATCCTACCAGTACACAGTCATGTCGTTTGGACTAAATAATGCACCAATAATATTTTCAAGAGTAATCATAGGTGCATTCAAAGAATTCATCCATGAGTTTCTAGAGGTATATCTGGATGATTGGACAGTCTATAGTATGTTTAAATACCATGTAGAGGTGTTGAGGATGATGTTATAAATATGCAGGCAATCTCAGATATCGTTAAATATCAATAAGTGCATCTTTGAAAGACCCTTTGGGATACTATTGGGCCATATAGTATGCAAACAAGGCTTGCTAGTAGATCCTGGCAATATTGCAGTAATTGTTAATCTACCACCACCAAAATCAGTACGTCAGTTAAGAGCAACATTGGGACACACAAGATACTACATGAAATTTATAAAAGGATATGCAAAGATCATTGTGCCAATGGAGAAATTGTTGAGAAAAGACAACAAGTTTTAGTGGAATGTGGACTATCAATGAGGATTGGACACCATGAAAGAGAGGATGGTAACCGCACCAATAGTATTCCCAGACTGGGAAAATACATTCCACGTGAATATAGATGAATGAACCATAACACTTGGAGCTATTCTATCACATCGAGGAGTAGGAGAATTGGACCATCCTATAGCATTTGCTAGCAGAAAAATGTCAGAATCAAAGAAAAATTACAATACCACAGAGAGAGAATGCTTAGCTATGGCCTATTCACTTCATAAATTATGACATTACTTATTGAGAAAACATTTCAAGATGTTTACATACCATTCAGCTCTCAAATACCTCGTCAACAATCCAGTGTTAGGGGGGAGAATATGTAGATGGTTATTGTTGTTCCAAGAATTTGACTTCGAAGTGATAGTCAAACCAGGGAAGTTGAGTGAAGGACCTGATAATCTGTCAAGGATCACTAATGGAGAGGAACCTATGAATCTATAGGACAAATTTCCCGATGCACATTTATTTTCAGTCTAAGTAGCTAATGAATATTTCACAAACATCATTCAATACTTGAGTATAGGGACTCCGCCAAAAGAATTCAACACTGCACAGAAGAAAAATATGGTAGTCAAGGATGCAGACTATCAATTCATTGCAAGACACTTATACAAGATGGGTGCAGATAACATCCTGAGAAGATGTGTACTAGAACATGAAAGACATAGGATTTTAGAAGAAGCCCATGAGGGAATAGTAGGAGGCCATTATGTAGGAAAAGATACCGCACAGAAGGTAGTGCACGTAGGACTATGGTGGTCGAATGTTCACAAAGACTCAAAGGACTACTGCCAGAGATGTGATGTATGTCAGAGAGTTGGTAAACTGAATAGATAGGATGAGATTCCCCTGAAGACACAAGTAACCTTGCAGGTATTTGACAAATGGGCAATAGATTTTGTGGGACCAATTAACCCACTAGAAAAAAGGTAAGGAGTGAGGTATATCATTATTGCGACACAATACTTAACAATATGGGTAGACGAAGCACTAGTAAAATATTGCAGCGTAGAGACATCACCACACTTCTTGTTTGAGCAAGTGATCACTAGATTTGGATGCCCAAGGATTTTGATGAGTGACCAAGGCACTCACTTCATTAACAACACTATTAAGGCTATGACTAAGGATTTTTAAGTTTATCATCAAAAGAGTACACCATATCATCCTTAAGCAAATGGAATAGTGGAAGCCTTTAATAAGATCCTAAAAAATTCACTGACAAAGATTTGCAATGTTAATAGGGCCAATTGGGACTTGAATATACCAGGAGTACTATGGGAATACAAGACCACATGAAAAATATTGACAGAGAAGACATCATTCAGATTGGTGTATGGACAAGTGGCAGTGGTGCCATTAGAGTTTTTGGCACCTAGTATGTGCGTAGAAGCAATTACAAACATGATAGAGCGAGGGGCAATACAAGAAAGGCTAAGTCAACTGATGATCATGGAAGAATATAGGATCCTAGTAGGGTTTCACCAAGAAGTACAGAAAGAAAGGGACAAATATTGGCATCATAGACATATCAAGAGGACACATTTCAAGGAGGGAGACCTAGTCTTGGTGTACGATAGTAAATCTCTTTAGCACCCAGGAAAATGCAGAATGCATTGGTTAGGACCATATGAAGTAAATACTGTCATAGATAGGGGAGTTGTACATTTGAAGGACTTGGGAGGAACATAACTCAGAGAAATGATCAATGGGATTCAAATGAATATGTATAGGGATAGTCGACCTCCTAGCACTTAAACAAAAAACAAAAAACAAAGGACTATGCACAACAACAGAGGGGTTACTGTGCCAAACATCAAAAGACAACAACTAGTGAAAGAAGACATAGTGTGATGAAAAGAAAACATCCACGCACACTAGAGAAACAACATCATGTGCACTTAGAAACATGAGCACGTCAGAGAATGGACCAACGATCAAAAAAAGGAGGAAATTGTGAAAGTGATGGGTACGAAAAATAGGCGCTAACTGATGACGTCTGTCAAAATTTAATATCAAGAACGATTGACAGGATGTCACATTAATCATGTCAATTGGCGACATCAAGGGAATTCAATGGAAGGTACATGGGAAGCGCTAGTTCATTCAAAACACAACTTGGGTAAATTCTCCAAGAAGTTTCACACACTTGCTACATAAGGAAAGCACGAGGGTAACATAAGGGTTATTGTGAAATCGAGCAAAGAAAAAAGCGACAAAGTATACAGAGCAGAGAGCGAGTTTGCAGGAGTTACAGAATGAACTAATATGGTGGAGACCATTTTAACCACCATAGAACCACCTAAGCTAGGAGTGTCGAGCCAATCCTACAGACGAACTCGAAGCAAAATTAGAGCACCTGAACAACCACAGGGAAGTGAATAGGAACCAACACAAACTACTAAATTCGTCAACTTGGACTAAATCCCTTCGCCGAATATGGAACCAGTGAGCCCCACACCAATGGTGGAGGAAACCCAACAAACAACATCAGTAGGCATGGATATCGATATATCGGAAGTGGGACATAGCCAGTAGGCCAGGGACACAGGACATCATTTGCACCCTGATAACCCTGAAGAAGCCCCGAGGGTTAATGGGATGGTCCCAAACCAGACAGAAGTGGTTGCGCCAGAAAGGTCACACACAGTAGCGCTAAAGCAACAACAGGAGGGCATAGTATAAGATGTCACTAGCAGGGTAGAGGCATATACAGTGGAGAGAACAATGGAGTTTGGAAGCTCGAGTGAGCCACCATAACGGAAGTGACATCGACGCCCTCTCTCACTACCTGCAGGTCGGAAGGTCCACGTCAACACAGGATCTTTCCTTCCACACGGCCCGAAGCACTCCAAACGGTTCTTCTATTTCCCTATCGAAAAATCTGCACCCACAACAATCTCTTCACAAGATCCCCTCTTTACACTCAGGGGATCGGACTTCGCGGTTTCGTGAGGTCAGTGGTCGAGCATTGGACTCTCGAATCCCCAAATCTCGATATAGTCAACGCTGACCTTTCCTTTCTCCTATTAGGATTTTCCCTATCGCGATTTCAGCACTCACGATGTCGAACAACTTGTCTTACCGACTCCCTAATCCTGATTAGCCGAAACTCCGATATACTTGCGAGTTTGACTTGTCAATGCCACGTCACCTCTGTCGAGATTTCAGACTTTGTCGTATCGCGAATCCTAATGCAGATGTTTCGAAACTTCCCCCCCCGAAACTCCGATAAGGTCAACTCAATTGACTTCTTGTCAGCAGCACGCCACTGGTCCACTTGCTGATTTCCTGTGGTCCCCACACTGTTCTCTTAGCCGCCAGGATTTCACATATCGTGATATCGTGATTCCCATTGCCAAGTTTATGGGACTACCACCCACAAAAACCCGATATGGAAATCCATGAGAAAATTCGACGGCCCCTATGGCTCAGATCTACGGTCTTTCCCCTCATGAGCTTTGAACCTTTAGAGAATACTTCGCTGTATCTCCCTCGCTTCTCTACGAGATCTGACGATTCACGGAAATTCGTGAATCCTCCTCAGAGAATTCCGACTGTCCGTCCTTCATAATGATTTCTGCAAAATAAACCAAGTATTCCTCTGTGGAAAACTTGTTCACCCGCACGCAACTTATGACACCTTCTTAATACTTCCAGACACAACTTCCCTTACGCCGTTCTTCAACAGTTTTGAAGGCCTTATCCTTCCCGAGCTTTTCCCATGACTCTGCATCTTCTTAGAAAACCTCTTTCTCGCACCCTTTGCGACAACCTTCAAACACCTTCACGTGCTGAATCCTTTCAACTCTACGCACACCTGCAACAATGGTCTTTAAATTCTCTTCTCAAGTCCACAACCCTGAGACTTCTCTTGGCCTGCGCACTCCTTGCACGACACCTGTGCCCAACTGCACTTCTGCGGAAATGAGAACAAAAGCAACCCTATTTGAACCCTTTGTCAACGCACTCCTTGCGGACACTTCAACTGCACTCCTTGCAGGAACTCTTGCTCAAATAGAGAAACAATTGAAACTCATTCCTACTTCCTTTCAGACTTCAAACTCAAAACATGAAATCGTATATGCAACATATAAAGAAAATGCATAACAGGAAGAAAACATTCATGAGCATATCATTCAACATCAATACACAGAGAACAAACACGAAACCATGAATTTGAATCAAACTCTTTCTATTAATCCAAATATCTGTACATGGGTGTTCTTACACAACTCTCTGCATGCTCTTTCTCCAGTAATGCTTCCGATCTAAGGTTACAATACACAATGAGGGTGTCTATATCCCGTTTCCCTCTTGCGCTCTAAAACAGTCTAATCTAGAATTAAATTCTATCTACCTGCATTAACTACCATAAATGCCTTCTACCTACTAAGGATGAGAGCAAATGGATCAAGGTCCATTTACATTATACAAGTGAGCCTTTTCTTAATGATTTCATTTAAGATCGTGCAATAACTTCAAGGTAATTTCAAAATTCGCGCTGGTGCTTGTCCAACTATCTTTTGCTTCTGCGCTGGCTTGCTTTATGTGTTGGCAATGCTCATGCATCATACTCCCTCACTTGAAACTTTTCATGGGCTCCTGTCCATGAGCTTGTGCACGGTTTGTCCATGCCTCTGTATCTCTGTTTCACTCTCCCAGCTGGCATCTTCAACTGGATGGTTCTTCCACTTGACCAGATACTCAAAGTATTGCTTTCTCCTAGTCCTCTTGCTCACTCTTTTATCCAGTATGTGCTCCATCTGTGGATTATCTGCAACTGGAATCTACTTTGTCCACTGGATCACTGGCTTCTCATATCCTGTCTCTGTTTCCTCAGCTTTATATGGGTACAAATCTGAGATATTGAATATCGGAGAAATTCCGATCCCATCGGGTAATTCAATCTCATAAGCATTCACCCCAAATTTCTTCAAGACCCTACATGGCCTGATTTTCTTCATCTTCAGATTATTATATGTTCTTCTCAGGAACCTTTCTTTCCTAAAATGTGCCAGAATCAAATCACCAACCTCAAACTGAAGTTGTCTCTTGTATTGATCTTCTCTATGCTTATACTCCTGGCTTGAATTCTGCAACCGCTGCTTCACCTGACTGTGAAGTTCCTTCATCACCTCTGCGAAATATTCTGCACTAGCGCTCCTAGTCGAAGTCTATTATGAATCTCTCAACTCAGAAATTCCCCTCGGCTGCATGCCATAGGAAATCTGAAATGGACTCTACCCTGTGCTCCTGTTGACCGAGTGGTTATAAGAAAACTCTGCCTGTGGTAATATGTTATCCCACTGGCTGTGGTGCTCTGTTACCAGGCTTCTCAGCAAGTCTCCCAGACTTCTGTTCACCACTTATGTCTATCCATTTGTCTGAGGATGATAAGATGAACTAAACAACAAGTTAGTTCCCAGCTTCTTCCATAAGGTCCTTCAAAAATTCCCTATGAACTTAGTATCTCGATCTGAAACTATGCTTCTTGGCAACCCATGAAGTCGAATGACCTCTTTGAAAAAAAGGTTAGCAATGTGAGTTGCGTCACTGGTCTTCTGACATGGAATGAAGTGTGCCATCTTGGAAAATCTATCCACCACCACAAAGATTGAATCACAACCTCTTTGTGTCCTTGGCATCCCCAATACAAAATCCATGCTAATTGCATCCCACGACCTTTCTGGTATGGGCAATGGTTGATAAAACCCTGCATTTTGTTTCCTCCCCTTCGAATGCTGGCAAATTCTGCATCTGTCCACGAATCTCTTGACATCTGCTCACATTCCCGGCCAAAAATATGACTCATTCATCTTTGCAAATGTCTTGTCATGACCAAAGTGCCCTGCCAATCCTCCACTGTGTTTCTCCTTCAGCAAATTCTCCCTCATGGAGAATTTCGGAATACATAGTTGATTACCTCTAAATAGTAATCCTTCCTGGATCATGTAGTCTATCCATTGGCTCCTATCCTTGAGAATTGGATTCTCAGCTGCTTCATACGCCTCCTTAAAATCTGGATTATCTGCATACATGTTCCTGAGATCATCAAAACCCAACGTTTTGACTTTGAACTCCTGCAACAATAAACACTTCCTTCTCAAAGCATCAACAACTTTATTAGCAGTACCAAAAATATGTTTAATCACAAAAGTGAAATTCTGCATATACTCAAACCATTTAACATGTTTCTGATTCAACTTTTCCTGTTGAGTCACAAGCTGCAGTGCATGATTGTCACTGTATAAGACAAACTCCTTCGAGATCAAGTAATGCCTCCATTTCTTCAATGCCTGGATGATAGAATAAAACTCCTTATCATAAGTGGAGTATTTCACTTTCACTTCATTCATCTTCTCGCTGAAATATGCTATCGGCCTGTCATCCTGACTCAAGACTACCCCTATTGCGAATCCACTTGCATCGCATTTCACTTGAAATGTCTTTCAGAAATACGGTAACAACAAAATTGGTTGTTTCGTAATCTTCCTCTTCAACAGATTAAAACTCTTTTCAGCTTCTTCTGTCCAGTGAAAATATTTGTGTCTTTTCTTCACTGTATCCATCATTGCTGCGCTAATTCCACTGAAATTCCTGATGAATTTTCAGTAGAAACTAGCCAATTCGTGAAAACTTCTCACCTCAAAAATATTCTTTGGTGATGGCCAATTCTTGATTACCTCCATCTTATCTAGATCCATCCTCAACTCATTTGCCGAAATAACAAATCCCAAGTAAATGAGCTCTGTCTTCATGAATGAGGACTTCTTCATGTTTATCAACAACTTCTCTTGATGTAATTTCTGCATCACTGTAGCCAAATGCTTCAGATGCTCTGCCACTGTCTTACTGTAGATCAATATGTCATCCAAATATACAATGACAAATTTTCCGATGAACTCCCTCAGGACTTCGTTCATCAATCTCATGAAGATACTTGGTGCATTTGTTAAGCCAAATGACATAACAAGCCATTCATACAACCCTTCGTTGGTTTTGAATGTTGTCTTCCATTCGTCACCTTATCTCATGTGGATCTGATGATAACTGCTTTTCAAATCAATCTTTGAAAAATAATTTTCTCCACTCAAGCAATCCATCAAATCATCCATCCTCGGCGATGGAAATCTGTACCTGATGGTTTTCTTGTTAATCGCCCTCGAGTCAGTACACATCCTCCAACCTCCATCTTTCTTCGGACTGAGTACTGTTGCAACAACACATGGACTCAAGCTTTCCCTGACCAAGCCTTTGTCCAACAATTCCTGGACTTGCCTCTTAACCTCTTCATAATCTTGAGGCGTCAACCTGTATGCAGCTTTATTTGGAAAACTGGCTCCTGGTATGAGATCAATATGATGACTCACACTTCTAATCGATGGAAACAAACGAGGTAATTCGTCCACTACTATGTCAGCGAACTCTTCCAGCAGTTCCTAAACTTCTTCTGGTAAATCATCTACCCTGGTGCTGGTCAAAACAATTCTTGGTTTCCTGACCACAATGAATTGTGGTTCTTCCTTATTCTTAACCTTTGTAAGAAGTTCCTTCCCACTCATGAGAAGTACAGTGTTTCTTACCTCCGGTTTCACCTCCTTATCCTTGATTGGAAGCAACATGTGTGTCCTCCCATTCTTCTCTAGGGTGTATGTGTTCATTCTCCCACCATGAATCAAATTTCTATCATATTGCGATGGTCTACCTAGAAATAGATGACAAACATCCATAGGAATGACATCACATAATATCTTATCATTATATCCTCCTATCTTAAATTCAACTAAACATTGTTTAGTGATAGTTACCTGATGTCCTTTTTGTAGCCACAAAACTCTGTATGGGCTTGGATGATCAGTCGTCTCTAGCTCCAACTTTTCTACCATCTCCATAGAAACGAGATTATCCGTGCTACCACTTTCTACAATGACCTTGCATACCCTATCCTTGGTCTTGCAAGCAGTCCTGAAAAGTCTGGTCCTTTGGACTGAACTCTCCACCTCCTTCTCGGGTGTCAAAAAGACTTTTCGCATCATCAACGATCTTCATCCTTCAACGTCTTCTGCCTCAACATTCCGCCTCTATGCCTTGGCGATGTGAGCTTCTCCAATCTCCTTCTTTTTATCTGGAAACTCGTAAGACTCGTGCCCATTCTTTCCACATGTGAAGCATGTTATTACTCCACCTCTTCCTCTTCCTCTACCTCTAGTACGAGGAAAAGTGTTGTTGTCATCATAATCTCCTCTCTGCTCAGTATGTTGTCCTCATTGTTCAACATATTTACCTCATTGTGAGGTTCCACCTCTCTCAGTTCAAGTCTGAGGCTTCTTCCAGTCCCCCTTGGGCTTCTGATATTTGTCCTGGGCAACTGATTTTCCTCTGGGATGACTTCTACCTCAGCCTCTTTGACTCTTCTTTCGGCTCAAATTCTCTTCAGCTTTTAGAGCCATTTGATAAGCATCCTCCACTGTTCAGATGGTTACCATTCTCATCTCATCCTAGATATCATATCTCAGGCCATTCATGTATCTGACAACTTTTTCATCATCGCTCTCCTGATGACCTGCCGTGATGTTCAGTTTATAGAATTCCTCAGTGTATTCTTTCATTGTCATCAGCTTCTGTCTCAGGTTCTGCATTCTCCTGAACAGAGTAATTTGATAATCCCTGGGGATGAATTTCTCCTTCCGCTTCGCGATCATTATGTCCCAGCTCTTGATCTTCTGCTTGCCTTTGCAGCATTTGTCATCTTGTAGTTCATCCCACCATAATGCTGCATGTCCCTTCAATATTGTGACATCATGCTTGACTTTCTTGTCTTATTCGACATCTTCATAGTCAAAGTATGTGTCCAGAGCTCTAATCCAGTCTAGAATATCCTCTGCATCCAAGTTTCCCTCATAAACTGGAATGTCCATCTTCGCTCTTACACCCATCCTTGCAATAGCTCTGATCAAACATTCGTTTGATGCATCTTCAGCTGCAACTTCTTCTTCTCGTTCAAACTCAACTTCACTTTCGAAATCACTTAGATCCCCCGCATTGATTGTGTGTCTTTGGGCTGTCTCCATGTCTTCGAGTCTAGCTCGTAGATCACACATCTCTCTCTCCATAACTGGATCTATCATCTGCCCGCGTCTTCTTCTCAGCATTTCCCTATCCTCTGGTGGATCGGGTGTTTGCATGTCCCTTCTCCTTGGCGGAATGGTGAATTCTTCTTCTCTCTTTTATAGAAAGCAAAGAATATTTCTGTGCTCTGATACCAAACTAACGTCGACGCCCTCCCTCACAACCCGCAGGTCGAAAGGTCCACGTCAACACAGGATCTTTCCTTCCACATGGGCCGAAGAACTCCAAATGGTTCTTCTATTTCCCTATCGAAAAATCTACACCCACAACAATCTCTTCACAGGATCCCCTCTTTACACTCGGGGGATCAGACTTCACGGTTTCGCGAGGTCAGTGGTCGAGCGTTGGAATCTCGAATCCCTGAATCCCGATATAGTGAACTCTAACCTTTCTCTTCTCCTATCGGGATTTTCCCTATCGCGATTTCGACACTCGCGATGTCGAACAACTTGTCTTACCGACTCCTGAATCTCGATTAGCCGAAACTCCTATATACTCGCGAGTTTGACTTGTCAACGCCACGTCACCTCTGTTGGGATTTAGGACTTCGCCGTATCGCAAATCCTAATGCAGATGTTTCAGAACTCCCCCCCCCCGAAACTTTGATAAGGTCAACTCAATTGAATTCCTGTCAGCAGCGCGCCACCGGTCCACTTGCTGATTTCCTGTGGTCCCCACACTGTTCTCTTAGCCGTCGGGATTTCACGTATCGTGATATCACGATTCCCGTTACCAAGTTTATGGGACTACCACCCACGAAAACCCGATATGGAAATCCACGAGAAAATCCGATGGCCCCTATGTCTTGGATCTACGGTCCTACCCTTCCTGAGCTTTGAACCTTTAGAGAATACTTCACTGTATCTCCTCTGCTTATCTGCGAGATTTGACGGTTCACATAAATTCGCGAATCCTCCTCAGAGAATTCCAACCGTCCGTCCTTTCTAATGATTTCTGCAAAATGAACCAAATATTCTTTCGTGGAAAACTTGTTCACCCGTGCGCAACTTATGACGCCTTCTTAATAATTCCAGACACAACTTCCCTTACGTTGTTCTTCAACAGTTTCGAAGGCCTTATCCTTCCTGATCTTTTCCCACGACTCTGTTTCTTCTTAGAAAACCTCTTGCTCGCACCCTTTGCGGAAACCTTCAAACACCTTCACGTGCTGAATCCTTTTGACTCTGCGCACACCTGCAACAACGTTCTTTAAATTCTCTTCTCAGGTCCACAACCCTGAGACTTCTCTTGGCCTGCGCACTCCTTGCACGACACCTGTGCCCAATTGCACTTCTACGGAAATGACAACAAAAGCAACCCTATCTGAACCCTTTGTCAACGCACTCATTGTGGACACTTCAACTACACTCCTTGTAGGAACTCTTGCTCAAATAGAGAAACAATTGAAACTCATTCCTACTTCCTTTCAGACTTCAAACTCAAAACATGAAATCGTATACACAACATATAAAGAAAATGCATAACAGGAAGAAAATATTCATGAGCATATCATTCAACATCAATACACAGAGAACAAAAACAAAACCATGAATTTGAATCAAACTCTTTCTATTAATCCAAATATCTGTACATGGGTGTTCTTACACAGCTCTGTGCATGCTCTTGCTCCGGTAATGCTTCTGATCTAAGGTTACAGTACACAATGAGGGTGTCTATATCCCATTTCCCTCTTGCTCTCTAAAACAGTCTAATCTAGAATTAAATTCTATCTACCTGCATTAACTACCATAAATGCCTTCTACCTACTAAGGACGAGAGAAAATGGCTAAGGTCCGTTTACATTATACAAGTGTGCCTTTTCTTAATGACTTCATTTAAGATCATGTAATAACTTCAAGGTAATTTCAAAATTCACATTGGCACTTGTCCAACTGTGTTTTTCTTCCGCACTGGCTTGCTTGATGTGTTGGCAATGCTCCTGCATCAGGAAGGGAAAGCATCCAGTAGCAAGATCACTGCATAGGTAGGCTACAAAAACCATAGTCTTACCGTGCATTCTGGAAGGGGTGCGTATCGTGGCTAACCTTTTAAGTTGTGTGGAAAAAATGTGGTACTCATATCATGATGTGACTGACATGGACAAGTTTCCAGAGTTTGCAAAGAAATTTTACCTGGATACCATGGGTATAGGACCCTTTGACGAGCCAATTTTCCAACCAAAATAGTGGGAAACTAGACTAGCCAACACCGGGATTCTAAGCATGTTGGATAACCCACACTTTGGAAGGGGTGGTGATGTAAATAACTACATTAAGCAGTTGATGGAAGTTACCCATGGAGGATACCTATGGGTGGAGGAGCCTGTCTCGATAGACATAGAGCTCATTGCATTCATTACATGGCTTCCATCTCAAGGGGAAAGCCCCACATAGTTCCTTAATGACAAAACAAAGGAGAAGGTGCTAGCTGAGGAAATGAAGAAGACGTATGGCATAGAAAGAGGGTTGCACAGAATCATCATTAAGTGCATCAGTGACATAACAACAAGGCTGACCACCAAACTCATGGCGTGCAAGTTTCTTAGAAAGTGTCTTAAGGAGGAAGTCCCTATCAGGGTCATCATAGCTGCAACATAGTGTGCAGAGGGTACTATACTTAGCTGGGCCCCATACTTGTTAAATCTATTCCTTGAATACTGCAAGAACACGCAGGACCTGGGGACATAGTTCAACTACTCCTGGCTACTCATCCTGATCACCTTGGTTGGATGGAGGTTTTATCGGGCTAATTGTTAAGTGTGGACACAAATCAATCCCCTTGGCTTCACAATGAAACTAGAAAAAAACAAGACAGTACACTACTCTTTCCTTAGATTTCAATTATCAAATGAGAAATGGATCTATAACATACCTTTTAAATATCAAAGATATGACTTTTCCAATGCAATCAAAGCTCTGTCGCGAGGCTTATGGAGAAATATCTACAAATACACACAAGCCAACGAAGACAAGAATAACAGAGTCTATTTGATATGAAACTATGTATGTGATCAAGGAATCATACATTATAAACACATAACATTCATATAGGAAAGAAAAGTATATCTGTATTAAAGAATGTGGAAGAAAGATACAACCAAATGCCTTGATGTTGTCAGGTTTCTTCCAACAGTTCCTCGCTTCCCACACACTTCTAATCCATGGATTCTGAGATTGTAGATATGATAGCTACTCACATTTTGTCTTGACAAAGAAAATCTCAAAGCCAATATACAAGCTCCAAAAACTCCAAGCTACAAAACTCAAGCTCAAGTCAATCTAACTTTCTCCATGAGAGCTCCTCTCTTTTTATAAGATGAAGAGGATAAGGTGAGGAGGTCAGGATGATCCCAATAAATCATGAAAGTGATCAAGATACAAACCATTCGGAGGCCACCTCACCATAGAAGCTTCTCCTTCTAGAAGCATCGAGAAGATGCTCATTTTTCCCACGTACAAGAATTTTTTCACCCTAGCTATAGAGCAACCTACAGAAAGTCTGCAACCTAGCTATAGAGAAAGGTGTGGAAATAAGGAATTTCCACACCCTGTGTATAGTGAAACCTACAGAAATATTCCTTAATAGGGTTTTTACAAAGGAAAATACAACTTATTCTCTCAGTAAAAGTTCTTCTCCCTTATTTCTTTAGGAATTCAAGCCACTGACCCCTCTGAAGGCAGCAGATAGGTTTACATCATTAACGGTCATAGGGATGATGAAAAATAATGTGTAATAGGAGGGAGCCTAAATATACATACTTTTGCGAGTGATCCCCTCATTTTCGTGCAGTGCGATACCTATCATTAGGGATCACTTCAGATCCCAAAAACAAGAGTGAAAATACAGGCATGTTCGCAGGGTATTACAATGACCTGCAGGAAAGCATTGCCAACACTTGGCAGATAACTCCATAATTGGTCGTGCAATATCGAGGCATAGCCAACTTTAAAGAAACTAGGCATGGAGTATGGATCCAAGCACGAAAGGATCCCAAGAAGGAATGGCTGCAACTGCGACACTGCGTCAAGGAAGAGGATGTAGAGATGGCCATCAAGGATTGGAAACATGATTAGAGAGTTCTAGTTCTGATTCAAGAGATGTCCATGGAGAAGGAGGTTGATGCAGGGCAAGAACAAACACCTGTAGGAGACAAAAAAATGCCTAATAAGCCAAATCCAGGGAATAAACTGACACAACAAAAGAAAGGGGTTGCACTAAATAAAGGTACCCAAGCAGGGAAGAAGGACACCACCCAGGTGCTACAGGAACATGAAAAAGAGATTGAGACAACACAGGGTACCACATCAAGTGATACCCAACGGGAATAAGGCTAGAACAAGAGGCCGATCATAAACACTAAGGGTGCATGCAAGAAGGCTAAGTCACACAAAATCCCATAGAAATATACAATTACCGAGGAATATGTGGACCTCATGGATGAAAAATTCCACAACCAGGTAGTTGAGGACTTTGAATATGCCCAACACCAAAGGGACCAGATCCAGGATGAGATGGTCGACATGAGGTATCTCCTAGAGAATATTAGAGAAACGTAAAGGGTAGGTAAAGGAATAGAGTTAGTCCCCATGACATCACAATTAGGAGCCAAGGCTGTGCCGAGCGAGAAGTATATGATTCAGATGATAGCATAGGAGAGCTCGACTTTTCACATTACACCCAACATGTTGCGCATGGATGAGATTGTGGGCCAAACACCCTTGAAAGGTCTGCCACAAATACAATTGGTAATGGGGTGGATACTAACCAAGGCATTGTATAAAGTGCAAGTCAACATCGCGTAGGAGGTACAATCACGCGCACGCATAGACGTAGTAGAACTGCAACACATGAAGGAAAATAGAGAAGAATTGGAGTTGGTGCTTGAGCAGGTCAAGATTGAGACCAAAGACAAGAAAGATCGCACAGATAGGCTTGAGAATGGATTGGTTGTAGCCTATGGTAGAATTTCAAAGAGAATGCAAATAACAGAGACCATGATGATGCAGAAAATTGATCCGATTATGCAAACAATCGATTAATATAGGTAGGAGATCGAGCACCTCTAGGAACAACTGATCCCTACCACTCCCCCAGATTTGAAGGAACAAAGGAAGTAGGAAGCAATAGGGCAGATGGAGGAAATGGAACGATAAGTTAGTGCATCTGTCAAATTGTTTGATAGAGTAGCACAACTATGGACAAAGATGGAGGAGGATCAATAGGTCCAACAGTGGGACCAGGAAGAGGAAAAGATAAGTGCAGCTATCCAGGACCTCAAGGAGAGGCACAAGATGATGAAAATCACTTAGCGCCTCAAAGGATTACAAGATATGAAGAAGTTGCAAGCATATCTCATAGTCATGCAGACACAGAAGAAGGATCGACAAGCTCAAATGGAACGTCTCTAAGAGCTAGAAGTGGAGGTCATTTCACAGGTAGAAGAGGCAAAGAAGAACATGGCACAAATTCAGGAAGAGTGTTGTTGTCCCTTGACCAAGTTTTGAGGATCCTTGGTCATTTTTGACCTATTTTTGGACTTCAACAGGCTATCGAAGGCAGAGCGCAAGATGAAGTAGAGATTGTGGGATCTCAGCCTCTTGTTTAGGGATTTTTTGGTTTTGGGATTATGTAATGAGTATGGGAATGTCAGCCCATGGGTTTACCCATGTTTAGGCCTATTTTGTAATGTATAAATAGATGTCTAGGCGATGTAAGAAGTGGCGTGAAGGACGATATAGGAATATTTGTGATGATATGCTAAGTGCAAGTTGTACATGCTTTGTGCATGTTGTGTGAGACTTGCAACGCTAAGTGCAAGTGACTGTAAGGGATTGAGTAGAAGTTTTGTGCTATAACCTATCTCGGGGAAAGAGGATCTGGCGAGGTGCACACAGATCTCCTGTCCTATGCGGAGTAGGATTTTGTGGCTCTGTGCATGTAGAAGATTGACAGAAGACAATAAAAGAGAAGAAGAGTTAGTGGACGTAGTCCCAGGTTGGGGGTGAACCATGTATATCATGTGTTTCTATGCTTTGTGCTATGTATTGATGTCTTTATGTGTTTACCTTCTTAGTTCTTTGATGTAGGTGAATGATAGATAGATTTGTGATGCTTTGTGCTTAATAATATGGATACATGCTAGATATAACCCATGTGAATGTGCTTAGTGCTATTATATACTAGATCTGGGTGAATACTGTGATGATCTGTGATTAGGGTTTTTACTGTGAAGTAGATACTGCTTAAATACTGATGAACTGTAACTGCTAAGTTCTTTGATAGAATATTGTAATTACAGATTTGTGTCCCAACTAAGGTTGTAGACACTATAGTCCTACAACCACCCCTACCTCTACCTCGAGTGTGACTTCATATGCTTCGCAGGTGTTGCTGAAAGGACCAATAGTTAGGGTTTTGTTGGTGCGCTCTTGAGTGTTGAACCCTGGGTCTTCCCCTATGCCAAAAAATGGTTTCATTGCCGGGACCTGAAACTATGATTGTTAGGAACTAAAGAAAAGAGAAAGCTCTATGCGTAGATCTGTTGCCCTAGTGCACAATTTTCTACTTGACCTGTAAATCTCTATGCTAAGAAGAGAAGTCAGATCTAAAGAAAAGAGGTAAGATCTTGAAGCTTGTGCTCTGATAAAGGTAATAATAGTGAAAAGTTTTGATTGAAAAGGTAAGATAAGTGGAAATTTTTATTTCGAAAGTATGGATCTAGGTATGTTTGATAAATTTTGTCCTAGCTTAAAAACTAGGGTGCAACTAGAAGAAAGAAGGTTTGATATGAGTAGATCTGATAAGAATAGTGAAAGATATGTTTTTCCCATGTGTAGAAAGAATGTTTGGACTAACAAATGGATGGAGGATCCTAGAAAGAATTTTTTGCAGGTTAGCTACTATGACCCTAGTGCACAGTACAGGAAAAGTTGGGGATCATTTAAAAGAAAAAAAGGATTAACCCTTTGTTATAATTGCAGAAGACCAGAACATCTTGCGAAGGAATGCCATGGTAGAATACCTAGTTGTCTTTGTTGTAAAGCTATGTACCATGAAGTTTTGGATTTCTCTAGAATGATTTCTAAGGTTGAAAGAATGAATATGAGGCAATAAAACCCTAAGGAAGATCAAGAAACTAAGACCATGTCAGAACCCCAGAAAGAATCAGAGAATGTATTGCTACAAATGAAAGAAACCCTGAATGATCACAGGAATATCAACTTATAAGAGATCTTCAAAGAAAAATAATGCATAGAAACAAGAATAGTAAACTTCAACATTGACTGTGTTTTGGATGAAGAAACATAGGTGAATATCACGACAGAAAGAACTTGGGAAATTTTAGGAAATCCTGCTATGATTCCTTCATTGGGAGGAATAGGATTATTCAGAGGAAAGTTGATAACCCTATGTGGAAGACTCACCCAAATATCTATGAGAGCTCATGGAACTTTGACAGAGGAAGATTTTGAGGTTGTTACATTTATTGAGAGAGACAACCCATTTTCTATGTTACTAGGAAAAACTTGTATTGAGAAGGATCAGACCAGAAGAAAAGAAGAGGAAGTATTAGAATAGAAGAAGCAAGAATTAAAATATTTCATGACTAGGAGGATAACACACTTGATTGAAGAATGGGAGAACAGATCGAAGCTATTTAGAACTAGAAACTTGGATTTCGAAGTTTAAAGAATAGAAGAAGACTCACAGACGAGTGGAGCACCTACCCCAGACAAAGAAGTATTGCCCTTGAACCCTATGAAAGAATATCAAAAACACGAAGTTACTATGATAAAAGAAGGTAAGGATCATAATGGAAAGAGAAATACCGAGACAAAGGTCATAGGGAAGAAGGATAGAAATATTAGTAAGAAGAGAGCAAAGATAGAAAAGTTGAAGAATGTTCTAGAGGGGACTTCGCAGAAGGAAGATTTGCAAAACTGGAACTTCACCGGGATATCAAAACAATGCAACATGGAACTTCTCCATGGTGAACCGATATAACCGTTGGAGGTCTTATGACCATTAGACTAACGCCCTGAATGGTTAGAAAAACAATTATGACCAGAAATATCGCCACCAAACCGTTGGGACCACTCCGCAATAGGTATAACTGTATTGATGAAGGCCTCTTATCTATTGGAGAGATCCGTTACCTCACTGTCTACTTATTCCTTTGACTGTTGCACCAAGAACACTTTTGTGAATTGTATCCAATCCAAATCATTACTACCACATTGTGTTTACTAATATCAACACATGTTCTATTTCTTTGAGCACCCATTCATCAATCTCAGTTATCCGATCTTGAGCGTGTATGTCAAACGAACTCAGCGTAGCTGAAAAGTGTGTCGAAGAAGTTCTAATCGATCTGATGGCTTAGAGAGTGATGTCCATAGGAGTTCAATCCTTGTCGACGAGAGGAGTGCAAGCCTCTCTGTTGACTTCTCGTGGATCCAGACCGTCCTGAGATGCAACAGAGAAGAGAACCAAGCATCGAGATGACTTGGAGAACGTGAAGCTAATCCCGACTATCCTGCTCGACTACATCCTACCCTTGGCTGGCACAGTGAGTCGTGTCTGTGTCTCGAGGGATTTTGATTATACCTTGGTTACTATGTACCTCCTGAAGGGGATACATGTAGTTAGAACGTAGAAGGATAAGATCACGACATTGAAATTCAACGACTTCAACCTAGGAGACCACAAGAACCACAATATGATCACCCCTCAAAGATATTTGACTAGGATGAAGGGGAAGAACTCGAAAATAATCCCCCAACCATGGACTATGAACCTCACGCAGTCCACTATCCTGAATGTGATGAAGATTCCACATTTTGGAAGGCACTAAGAGGTTAACGCGTCTATTAAGCTCCTGCTATCATGTTACCATGGTGGCTACCTATGGCTAGATATACGCATCACAGTCGATCCGACATTGATCCATAGGATCATCAGAATGATCATGTAGGGACCTGACCCATAAGACTTCTACCTAGGAAAGGCTACAGACCATGCACTAGCACAGAGAATTAAAGACACATATGGAGATGTAGAAAAGGGGACGCAGGGCTACAAGGTAGCTTCCATCAAGAATGGCACAGTGCACCTGGCCTGCCAACTGATCGCAGGAAATATGGTGAGAAAGAATAGACCTACGTAGGTCAGAGTGTTCGTTGTTGACCTCACCGAAAAATGTGTAGAAGGACTGCAAATGAACTGGGTGAAGTACTTAGTCAACCAACTCCAATTGGATTGCCTTGAAGCTTAGGATCAGGGCTATGAGTTCCATTTCAGCTGGTTGCTAATCCTCATAACATTTACTACCTAGGATATTTTGGAAGGTGCGACCTTCCCTGACATTGAGCCATTCAAACCACTCGTTGCGAAGTTCACCACGCTCTGGTACTTGAGTGATATGGGAAAACAGTGGAAGTCAAATGCAATATTTCACACATACTATCTCCAGTTGAAGAGGGATATTGAGGCTATCCCTCATATGATGCCAAAAACCCTACACCGATTCAGACCCCTCATGAAGTTCTACATAGATCGACACTTTATTTATATCACTACACGTGCACACGAGCATAAAGAAGATCTCCAGTTGTACTATAATCTCACAGAGGAGGACCACAAGGAGATAATGAAGGACTGGTCTGTAGAGCTCCTTATCCCTGTTGACCCAGCATAAATGTCTAATCCCTAACTAATTGTTCACTCATAGGACACTCATGAAGAACACAACACACCTGGAACTAGAATAAGGAAGAAGCCTGAAGAGGTACAAAACCTGAACATCGCATCAGAAGAAACCTCTTTAGAGTCACCTGGATGAGGATGTGATGACAAAGTAGATAAAGAAGAGACCAATGGAAAAGATGATCAACAGAAGCAAGGCAAAGTAACACCGCCTAAGGATCATGTTGATGAGACCAATCCCTCTAATAAAATAAAGGTTTCCCCCATGAAACCTACCTCACGGAAGAAATCCAAAGCCACTAGGACTAAGCTACAGACTGTTCTCACACTCGATGACTTTGAATTCATCATCGCAGCCATATCAGACACCTCATAGGATATTATGTAGAACACCAAAGTAAGAAGACATGTATGATAGGATTGAGACAGATCTCAGAGGGGTACAACAGGCACTTCAATCCATTCGCGTAGTATCCATTGCACCCCCGCCATCAGAAGAACCAGAGTTGGGAGATGAGTCTTCCTACCTCTGCAAAATAGATAACGTGACCGAAGATCACCTTCGTCGAGTGAAAGAAGAGAAAGAACAAGATAAAGTGGCTCTAAATAAAGCACAAGAGGAAATGGTAGAGAAACGATGAGTTGCACAGTAGGAAAAGGATGACCTCCACACCAAGTTTGAAGAGGAGAGAGAGCATGTCAAACAAGAGAGAGAGCAGTTTCTCGCAGAACAACTCAGAGTCAAAGAAGCAGTCAACAGAGCACTTTTCTATGTGACAAGGTTATAGAAAAAGGCAGAAGAATCAGTGGAGAAGAAAGTAGCGTAGCTTGTGGAAGCTATCCAACAGCTTCAATGAAAAATTGCATACCTAGAACTATGAACAATGCCAAGTACCCCGCAATATGTGTGATATCAAAGAGAAGCCACTATCTGAATCACAATTGAGAGGATCAGATCATTCACTCTAGAATGTAAAAAACTTAGTAGTAGAAGTGCGCAGACCTATGAACACCTTGCAGAAGATCCAGAGCTGAGGAAATTGAAAGCAAAGCTCCATGAGGAAAAGAAACAAGACGAAACAATACAGACACAGTTGAATCCCCTGTCCACAGTTGAAAGGATGAAGCGATCTCAGGAACAACACACTATTTAACAACAAGTCCACACCATATAGAGAAAATTCATGGAAGTGAATCAGAGGCTCCAACCAGTCTAGGATGAAGCATGCTATATGTTTGAGGAGATTGAAGGCCAAGGAGTAGAGCTAGAACAAGTCATCACTGCAGTTGAGCAACGCTTAGAGGGACCTATCAACAAACTGTTAGAAAAACAGGATCGCGGAGAAATAAAATAAAACAAATGCGGAAACAAAACAAAGAAGATACACAATACAATAGAGAAACAGATTTACATGGTTCACCTAGTGTGGGCTACGTCCACCAGAGAAATTGCCAGGTCCTTCCTTTATTATTATCCAACAAATGAAGGGATACAACCTACAACAAAACCCGTTGTAACTTCCTCTTCTTTATCTCACAATCTCCTCTCTCAGAATACAATACTTGCCATAATGCATAGCTGCAATACATTTCCCTCATAACAGAGGGTTTCCTTCTAGGGAAAAAATCCCTAACATAATTTCTACCATTAGATCTGCGACCTTATAATGAATGGTCCAGATTTACAATGAAATTACAATATACATTTACAAGGCAATTTTTCCTTTGGCGGATTTTCCCCCGAACCCCTGTCAGGGGCCCGCTTGCCCTCGAATTCCCCAGCCCGGGGGATAGCCCCCCAGACCCCATAGAGGGGGTACCCCCTTCTGCACTTCTCCCACATGGAAGAGTGTACATACTTCTGGGGTGTAAAGTCTTCATGGGTTGTAAACATGGCTGAAATCAAAGACCTATGAATCAAGAAGATAATCAGGCTCCACAACCAATGATCTCCCACTTGGAGACTGATCTCAAAAACTCCACCACTGCTGTATATGATGGACTCTGAACCTTCTTGGACCTGGAAAATTTCTCATTTTCATCTTCATTATTGAATACAAACTGAAACTAAGCAGGAACTTAGTTTCTCTCTGGTTACTCCCTTTGTTAACATGTCTGCAGGATTCTGGCTAGTGTGCATCTTTTCCAACTTCAAATGTCCATCTTCTAAGGTGGATCATATGAAGTGGTACCTCAACTATATATTATTAGTCTTCGAATGGAAGGCTGAGATCTTTGTAGGATGAATTGCACTCTCACTATCACAATACAACATACTATTCCCCTGCTTCTTTCCCAATTCCTCCATAAACTTTTGTAACCAAATCATCTCTTTACTAGCCTCTGTAGAAACAACATACTTTGCTTCTATTGTTGAAAGTGCAACAACCTTTTGCAGTTTCAAAATTCAACTTACTGCTATTCCACCTATAGTAAAAACATACCCTGTGGCGCTCCTCTTGCTGTCTTTATCACCTGCCATATCTGAATCAACATATCCCTGTAGAAAAGTGTTTGAACCTCCAAAATATAATGCATGAGTAGCAATACCTCTCAAATACCTTAGAATCCACTTTACTGCCTCCCAATGTTCTTTAACTGGATTGTTCACATACCTGCTCACAACTGCCACTGCATGTGCAATATCTGGTCTTGTGCAAACCGTTGCATACACCAAGCTGCCAACTGTTGATGAATAAGGGACCTTGGACATGTATTCTATCTCCTCCTATGTCTTGGGACACATTTCCTTAGTTAATTTGAAATGGATGGCCAAAAGAGTACTAACTGGTTTTTCATTCTGCATTCTAAACCTCTCCAACACCTTCTGTATGTACTCACCATGAGATAATGTCAATTTGCAATTTTTTCTGTCCCTTGTTATTCTCATGCCAAGGATTTTCTTTGCAGCACCCAAATCCTTCATTGCAAATGAATTGTCTAATTTCTTCTTGAGCATTATTATATCCTACATATTAGACGCTGCAACAAGCATGCCATCTACATACAATAGCAAGATAATATAGCTTCCATTTTCTAGCCTTTTAAAATAAACACAGTGATCAGAATGACATCTACTATAACCCTGTTCTGTCAT
>JZKD02S1663936.1:62961-81771 GCA_000966675.3 Picea glauca
AAATCACCTTGAACATAATCTAGAAAATGTTTCCTATGGGGTGTGGCATGAAATGAAGCCCCTGAATCTACTACCCAAGACTCGGAAATATTATCTATAGAAAGAATCAAAGCATATTGTAACACATCACCTGTTACATTTGCTTCCTGATTTCTCTCCTGTTGTCCATCTCTTTGTTTCTTTGGATCACTGCAGTCTTTCTTCAGATGTCCTTTCTTCCCACAATTCCAATAGTCTATCTTTCCAAGTCTGGATTTGGATATTCCCTTCCTAGAATTTATGCGGTTCCTTGAGCCCTTTCTTCTATCCTTTTGTCTTCCCCTATTCTCCATGTTCAACGCATTACTTGATGTCTCACTTGTGCTTTTCCATCACATTTCCTCACTAAGGATAACACCAACAACATCATCAAATTTTAAAGTATTTGAACCAGAGACAGAGTTACTTACAACCATGACCAAGTCGTTCCAACTTTTTGGCAATGAGCACAATATCATAAGAGCCCTAACCTCATCATCAAAGTCCACTTTTACAGAACTTAGTTGATTAGTAACCATATTAAATTCATTTAAATGATATGCAACAGACCCACCTTCTGACACCTTCATATTAAATAATATTTTCATTAGAAATACCTTATTAGATGCCAAAGGTTTTTCATACAGTTTAGCCAACATGTCCATCAGATCCTTTGTTGTCTTTTCTTTCAAAATATTGAAAGCCACCGACGCTGCCAAGCTTAGTCATCTTGTTCCTAGAGCCTTTCTGTCAATAATCTCCCATTCTTCGTCCTTCATGTTCGTCGGCTTCTTTGCTACTCCGCCCAATGGTAGGAATAGATCCTTCTGATACAAATAATCTTCCATTTGCATCTTCCATAACTGGTAGTTTTGGCCATTAAATTTCTAGACACTAAACTTTCCATCTTTTGACATTGCTAACACTCGAACCAGGAACCCTCTTTTCCTATGAGTTACCTTTCGCTCTGATATCGATTGTTAGAAAAATAGGACCACGGAGAAATAAAATAAAACAAATGTGGAAACAAAACATAGAAGATACACAATTCAATAGAGACATATATTTATGTGGTTCACCTAGTGTGGGCTACGTCCACCAGAGAAATTGTCAGGTCTTTCCTTTATTACTATCCAACAAATGAAGGGATACAACCTACAACAAAACCTGATATAACTTCCTCTTATTTCTCTCCTAGTCTCCTCTCTCAGAATACAATACTTTCCATAATGCATAGCCGCAATACATTTCCCTGATAACAGAGGGTTGCCTTCTAGGTCAAAAAACCCTAACATAATTTCTATCGTTAGATCTGGGACCTTATAATGAACGGTCTAGATTTACAATGAAATTACAATATACATTTACAAGGAAATTTTTCCTTCGGGAGATTCTCCCCCGAACCCTTGCCGAGGGGGTACCCCCCCTCCACACTCCCCCACGTGCAAGAGTTTACATACTTCTGGGATGTAAATTATTCATGGCTTATAAACACGGCTAAAATCAAGGACCTCTGAATCAGGAAGATAATCAGGCTCCACAACCAACACAAAGAAATTATCCAAGAGTTCACCGAGCAGGAGGCCTTGGTGCAACAATAGGTCGAAGCAGCTTGAGCCAAGATTTATGCTTTTGAAGCATATATACCCAGAATAGAGTGACTCGAGACACGTCACAGGTGAGTGTTGGGGTATTTTTGGCCCTTGACCAAGTTTTGAGGATCCTTGATCATGTTTGACCTATTTTGGGACTTCGACAGGCTATCGAAGGTGAAGTGCAAGACAAAGGGGAGATCGTGGGATCTGAGCCCCTTATTTAGGGAATTTTGGGTTTTGGGATTATGTAATGGGTATGGGGATGTCAGCCCATGGGTTTACCAATGTTTAGGCCCATTTTGTAATGTATAAATAGATTTCTAGGCGATGTAAGAAGTGGAGTGAAGGATGATATAGGCATTTGTGTGATGATATACTAAGTGCAAGTTGTACATGCTTTTTGCATGTTGTGTGAGACTTGCAAGGCTAAGTGCAAGTGAATGTAAGGGATTGAGTAGAAGCTTTGTGTTCTAACCTAGCTCGGGGAAGGAGGATCTGGCGAGGTGCGTGCTATTATAGGTGAATCCTCCTGCGGACAAGCAGATTCCCTCTTGGTATCTAGACCCCTAAAACCAAGACAGAAAGGGTGCTATCATTGGTTAGTGACATCCTTTTAGATCTAATTAAGCTAATGAATGAAGAGGAAGAAGAAAATTGTGCCCTTTTAAATGGCGTTTGTCCTCGCAAATTCCAAGTTGAGCTTCAATCCCAAGCTCCTCGATAGGTCCTATAGAACAAACAAAGATACAACAGACTTCCTATTCTACTAAGATTAGCTCAAATGGATATATATCTATTGAATAGAAGTTCATGTGGAACAAACATAAACTTGAAAGAAACAGGCCAAGCATGTATGTATATTAATGAGAACAAATGAAGAATAATTACAATCCTCTAATGAAGGTGCATCAACTTCTTCCAGCTCTCCTTTTGCAACCCCTTTGCTCAAGTAATATACATTTATTATGCTTCAATGAAATCTCACTTATGGGATCATAAGTTTGGTGTAATTCTCAATCTCCATCTCATGTACTGTATGTTGCCTATGAGATCATAGGTTTCATACCTCCAATCTTTTCATGTCCATTTCACCATGAGAAGGTCTCCTTATATAAGCTTGGAGAGACCCAACCACTTGAGAGATATTTGGGATAAGTTGAGGATTCCTCTCCTTCAGTTGTGTATCTTCCCTAAGATCATGCCTTGAACTCATATTCGAATCCAACCAACTTCAAATATTGAGGGGATTCTTCCCTGATTTCCTCCAACAAACCAAATTTCGCCCAAAAAAGGCTATTGCTCTCTCAAAAGGGACATAGAGCATTGGAACACTCCCCTAGAAGAGGGTACAGAGAGCCAATTCTCCCTGATAGTATGTAGGGGAACGATCCTTTCCAAATTTGACTTTTTAGTGGCTTTTTCAGTGGCAAAAGGCTTTTACTCCTTGCCAATTGATTTTTCCTCTTCAAAACTAGTCTTTGAGGTGTCTTAAGTGTCCTTATGATGTCATTAGAGGCACGACATAGGAAATATGGAAGTATGATGTTTGTGACACTTGAGACACTTGTGGTCAATATGCAACACTTGTGGTCAATATGTGACACTTGCGAACAAGATGCGACACTTACAACACTTGTAATGACGACACTTGCGACACTATTGAAGTGATTAATTTTGATGTGTAACAGATTTCCCCCAAAATTGTGAAGTCAAAAGACGATGATGACTGAATTACTTTGTATACTTTTTCAAGCAAGGGTATGGGTGCAGAGAGGCTAGAAAAATCTACACACAACCATCAAGCAAATATTATGACATGTTTCAAACCCAAGGCAGGCATACCTATGCTTGGGTGATAAAGAATTTTTCAGGTATAGCCGCCATATAATACACTACGGATCCATAATTATATTGACAAAAAGGTATAGCCATTAAAAATACAATGTGGATCTATACTTCCATGACATGAACTGATCATAGCCACAAAAAATACACTGTGGATCTACAAGATGACAAGACATAGCCACAGACCAATACAAAGTGGGTCTATGTGACAATATATGTGTCAATATTCAAGAGAAACTCCATCACAACCTGGGTAAAGTATATATCAAAGTGAATGACTCAAACCAGGTTCTTCTTACCAATCTTGATGTAGTACAAATCTAACCATGTGAATAGATGTACTGATGTCGAACATGGCATAAACCACTTGATTACCAGGAAATGATGTAAACCATTAACAAGCGTGAGGGAAATCACCATTGATGTCAATGATTCCCAAGGTACCCTAGTACATTCCAGCGAATGTGAATAGATGAGATGAAGTCGAACATCTGTGGAATCATCCGATCAGAGGTCAATGATGTAAACCTATTGTTGGATGTGAGGAGGCCTGCCATTAAGGCATGCAGGTCCCAAAATACTAATTGGTTTCTAAGTCTAGCTCCTGGATAATGTGCTGAAGTCGACAGGAATAGACTCGTCAAAGGATGGCCTTGATGTATCCCCTATCAATGACATGAAATGAACACAAAGATGTAAATTGGTAGATCAAATGAACATGGACTGACATGGGTATTGAAACAGGATGTTTGAGATGGCTGAATCTCGAGGCAGATACTTCCCTTGAACCCTTAGGCATAACAAAAGAAACTTGACATAGACCAAAACTTGATAATGCAATGGATACTGTGACTTTATGTTGGGTGACCCAAAGGAGTAAGGAAAATCAAAGGATTGGTTCAGTGCAGAGATTCAACAGATTAAAATGCGTGCAAAGATAAAATGTCGTGTTCAAGGGCGACTGTAAGGTCACTAGTAAAGTTCTCAAAACATGATTGGCTTGATTCCTTCAATTCTTTCCCCCATCCAGATAGATGAGTACCTCTTTTTGGTTTAACGAGCTCAAGGAGGATAATAAATGCTCGATACAACTCACCTTTGGTAAGTCCCTCTTCCTTTGTTTAATGAACTGGAAGAATTAAGGCTTCGGTCGCATATGCGCCCTTCAATGTATGAATGTTTAACAAGTCCAGAGAAGGCAAACTCGATGGTTTTCATATTTAGAGAGTCTGAAAACAGCTTAAAGATGACTCCAATGTTGTCCTTTTTCATAATGTTAGTCTCGCGAGGCCAAAAAAGAGATAAATTATCACTCGAAAGATGCCCTTTCAAACCTTTTAACGAGTGTGAAAGGAAGCAAGATCACTCGACAATATTTTCATGTTTAGAGAGTCTGAAAAGAGATTAAATGAGACTTCAGGGGGTTCCTTTTTAGTATAACCTTTGTGAGCCCGAAAATGAGATAAAAGGGTTTCTTGTTTACATTCTCATGTTTTTACGAGCGCGAGAAAGAACAAAGACTAAGCTCAGTATGCTCCCAGCTTGAAAATCTAGTGCCTTATCTCCAGAATGATCATCAAAGGCTAGAGACATGACCCCCAAGCTTCAATTCATTCACCGACTTTGAGGTTGTCACCAATTTCTGTACTAGATGGAGAAAAAGTATAAGGGTGGATGAAATGAAGGTTCAAATAAGAGACCTAACGAAAGACTCGACTCGACATCTACGAGATCTGGAAAAATACTCGACTTGAAAGGAGAGGTGGTTGTTTCATTTTTTAACAATCTTGACATAGAAAAAGAACTATGCTCAAGGCTCTAGGTTCAATCCCTAGATTTCTATTTAATTTTTAACGAGCTTGCTACAGAAAAGAAAAACTATGCTCAAAGCCTCTGTTTCATTTTTAAACGAGCTTTCCATTGAGAAGAGAAATTATGCTTGTGGCATTTGTTTAATTTTTTAACGATCTTTCCACAGAGAATAAAACCGTGCTCGTGGACTCTTCTTGATCAAGGCTTCCGAGAGGATAATGCTCTGGAAGGAAACCATGTCAAGGGGAAAAACTCGGTCATGGCTTCCAAGAGATCTTCACTGGATGGAAGAAGAATGCTCTAGAAGGAACACATGTCGAGGGTCTCATCAAGGGTAAGGAGATCAGGATCCAATAGCCCTACTGAAGAGATCACCATGTCAACTACCGGATCTAAGTCATCAGAAGTTGAATTCATGGGAGATAACGCCACATAATTGACCCGTGGCAGGGGTGATACCGACTACATATAAGAACCATTTAGGGAGGTCATTGGGTTGATGGTCAAGTCAAGGAAAACAAGAAAAAGTTGATCAATAGTCACCATTCTTCCATCATGAGGGAAAGATATCACATGAAAGAGAGTGGACACAATAGCTTTCATGGCATAGACATAATCTCTCCTAAGGAGTAAATCAAAATCCAAGGGGTCCTGGAATACCATAACATCAATAAAGACAATTTTCCCTCCTAAAGTTACGGGAAACTGAGGGAGGATCCCTCAAGGGTGACTGGTTCTTCTGTTAAAAGAAAATATAGTCTGGGTAACCAACAAAATCTTAGGATAGCCCAAAGCTTTGCAAGTAATAGAGGACAAAATACTAACGAATGAACCTTCATCTATAAACGTTTGAGGAATGACCCGACCACAAACCTGTATTGTGATCTTGAAAGGAATGTGAGAGGGAAGACGAGGTCTAGTTAGCACACCCTAATAAAAAAGGATGGCCTCATTACTTGGAGGGGTTTTCATAGGAGAAGGAGGAATTCCCTCCGACACGGTAGATCCTGTTTCAACGAGAAAAATGTGGGCATAATCGAGTTTACTCTCTAGAGAGAGAGTAGGATTGATCGATGATGGGATTGAATTGACCACCTTGGCACTCTTCAAAGGAAGAGTGGGATTGATCGTTGATGTAACTGAAGCAACCACTTTATCACTCATCAGAGGAAGAGTGGGATTGACCGATGATGTAATTGGAGAAACCACTTTGGAACTCGTCAGAGGAGGAATGGGATTGACTGATGAAGTCACCGGAGCAACCACTTTGACACTTCTCAAAGGAGGAGTCGGATCGACCTATGGAGGAGTTGAGTTGACCACTTTGACACTCTTCAAATGAAGTGTGGGACTGACAAATGACGAGACTGGATCAATCACTTAGGTTTCACTTTCCAGATGAAAAGTGGGGCTGATTGATGATGGAACTGGATCAACTACTTTGGTGAGTGTTTCAACCGAGGATGAAACTAGATTGACCACTTGATCAACAAAATTGACCGGGGATGGAACTAGATTGACCATTCCATCAACTAATTATGGGTTGGGGGAAATCCTACGATAACCAGCTAGAAGTTGAATCTTTTCCAAAAGAGAAGAATCCTCATCCATGTGAGGACCAAGGTGAGAATAATGATCACCTTTGCATAAAATACAAGGGAATTGGATAGTTATCTTCTTCTTACCAACCTTAACATCACTAGTTGACGGGGCATCACCAACATGACCAATAGAGGCCGATGATGTGGAGGACCACACATCTAAGACCTTGGGAATACTAGGGAAATCCATCAGAAAATGGTCACCCTTACAAAGACTGCAAGGGAATTTGGGTTTCAGATTCTTCATTTTAATCTTGTTGACCTCATCAACACTCCCAATACTATTAATAGTAGATGGTTGCTTGGATCCAACATCTGATGTAGTTGGAGGCTTGGTACCTTTCTGGTTCTTCTTCTTCTCTTTCCTTTTCTTCTTCTTCTTATCAACCTGGCCACTTGCTTTAGAGCTTTCACTAGGTAAAGAAGGAGAAATGGAAAGAGACCTGATGGACAAAGAAGGTGAAAGGTAAACATGAGGTTGATGTGTGGGAAGTGTGCTTACATCTGAAGAACCTTCATTTGAGATGATTGGAGTGGAAAAAAACCATACCGGTAACCCAATTGTGAGACATGGAAGGCTCAAAGTAGTGATGTAAGGAGGAATAATGTTTCTGTAAGAAGGAAAAACAAAGGGTTCCCTTGGAAAAGGGGTTCCTTCATTGGTCATCCTAGGAACTGACGCCATAAAAATAAAACTCCAACTTAGATTCTTCTAGGGAGAATAAACAACACACACTAAAAATCTAGTAAGCAAGCAAGCAAACAAAACCTTCTCACAATGAGCACACTAGTTGGTGATGAAATACAACATCGTGGAAAAAAATTAAGAATGGGCTGAGATAGAGCGGTGGAAAATTTACGTTGATGACCTGCTTAACGGACTTACACCGTGGTGCAAGCTCCCACACATAATCGTGGGTATACCCTCCAAGGATCCCGAGTGAGTTTGGCCAATGTCGATTCTAGGTACTGTTAATACTTTCCCCTCCACAGTCACCTCATGTAAAGACCCTAAAGAGATAGGCCACTAAGGTTATCAAGTACAACAGTGATGCCTGGGGAAACAATCAACAACCTGATCCACGTGCAAGGGCAGGGCATCTAGCCCGAAATCAACTTGAATGGATTCCACTCATCATTTTGGGTATACCTTCAAGCGACCCTCATAATACGCACAATATATACACCAAGACCAACAAAGCAGGGTCAGTAACTATGCTAGTCTTAATGCAACCTCGTGATTGACCCTTGTGTGAGAAGGGCTTCCCAGGACAAAATATAGCAATTGGATTTCACCGCTCCCTAACACAAGATTCTATGTTTGTTTGCAGCTTTGGAAAGTTATCTTTCACACCGATTCCAAATCCCTACAATGAATCTAATGTAGGTTCATTACCAGAAAATGTAAAAAATGTCTAATCAATTTTAGTTTAGCGCTTGATTTTTAAGTCTATTGTTACTCAAAAGGAAAATGGCGTGGAAAATATGTTGTTTTTACCGACTCAAAATTTATGCAAAGAAATGAATATGCAATATTTTCATTTTGATGAAAGCTATGTTACGAGAGGGAGAAAACATTCATCATTACAGATTCACAATGTCCCAAAATGCCAAAAAAACATGCAATTCCACTACTTCAAATGCAAGCATTCAAGGAAGACAATAAAATGCAAAGAAGAATCCAAGAAAAGATAGGGAGAATAGAGAAACCACTCAAAAATTAATTTCTTGGGAAAATGACCTCAAAGATCAAATGGAATGGTGCATAGACCTTTGAATTTCTTCACAAAAGTTTCCACTCAGTCAGATAAATGGGAAGAAAACAATAAGTTGATTGTAAATCAATGAAGACAGAGAGTGACTTCTAGGTAAGGAAGAAAAATATCAAAATTCCAAAAAAAAGGTGATCAATTCTTAGAAAGTAGAGTGTCGAAGGCCAAATCAAGGATGTACTGAGATGATAAGACTCTGAGCAAGTGCCAAAAACAAAAAATGAACCTTAGAGAAGGAAACCCTAAAGTATTTTTCACATAAAAGGGGTAGTGCTCTGGTGTAAGAGTCACCAGAGTGTTGCAACTCTCTGTGTAAGCCTAGTAGTGAGCGCCAATGCTCTGGTAGCAAAGGTAAGGGGGCACTAGCCTCTAAAAAATTCAGAAAAAAATGCCCAGAAAGTAAAAAATCAAGCAAACTCATTCAATCAAATTGAAGGTGATGAAATCAAGATCCAATAAATCAGATCTAAGAATCAAAGACAATATGGATAAGGTAAATAAGTGGGAAAAGGGCCAAAACAAGATCTAGGAAAGGAATCAAAAATCAAAGCTCCTCCCTAGTGGAGTCACCAATTTTTTTTATAGGTGAAACCTCCTACGGACAAGTGGATTCCCTCTTGGTATCTAGACCCATAAAACCAAGACAAAAAGGGTTCTATCATTGGTCACTGACATCCTTTTAGATATAATTAAGCTAATGAATGAAGAGGAAGAATAAAAGTGTACCCTTTTAAATGGCGCTTGTCCTCGCAAAGTCCAAGTTGAGCTTCAATCCCAAGCTCCTCCATAGGTCCTATAGAACAAACAAAGATACAACAAGATTCCTATTCTACTAATATTAGCTCAAATACAGATCTATATACTGAAGACAATTTCATGTGGAACAAACATAAACTTGAAAGAAACAGGCCAAGCATGTATGTATATTAATGAGAACAAATGAATAATACTTACAATCCTCTGATGAAGGTGCAACAACGTCTTCCATCTATCCTTGTCCAACCCATTTTCTCAGGTAATCTACATTGATTATGCTATGCTTCAATGGCATCTCACTTATGGGATCTTAAGTTTTGTGTAATTCTCAATCTCCATCTCATGTATTGTATGTTTCCTATGATATCATAGGTTTCATACCTCCAATATTTTCATGTCCATTTCACCATGAGAAGGCATCCTTATATAAGCTTGGAGAGACCCAACCACTTGAGAGATATTGGGATAAGTTGAGGATTCCTCTCCTTCAATTGTGGATCTTCCCTAAGATCATTCCTTGAACTCATATTCGAATCCAACCAACTTTAGAGATTGAGGGGATATTTCCCTGATTTCCTCCAACAAACAAAATTTATCCCAAAAAAGGCTAGCGCTCCCTCAAAAGGGAAACAGAGCATTGGAACGCTCCCCTAGAAGAGGGTACAAAGTGCCAGTGCTCTCTGACAGTATGTAGGGGAGCGTTCCTTTCCAAATTTGACTTTTTAGTGGTTTTTTCAATGGCAAAAGGCTTGTACTCCTTGTCAATTGATTTTTCCTCTTCAAAACTAGTCTTTCAGGTGTCTTACATGTCCTTATGATGTCGTTAGAGGCATGAAATAGGAAATATGGAAGTATTATGTTTTCGACACTTGTGACAGTTGTGGTCAAGATGCGACAATTGTGGACAAGATGCGACACTTACAACGTTTGTAATGATGACACTTGCGACACTATTGAAGTGAGTAATTTTGATGTGTAACACGCACAAATATCCTGTCCTATGAGGAGTAGGATTTTATGGCTCTGTTCCTGTATAATATTGACAAAAGAAAACAAAAGAGAAGAATATTTGGTGGACGTAGCCCCAGGATGGGGGTGAACCATGTATATCCTGTGTTGCTATGCTTTGTGCGATGTATTGATGTGTTTACTTGCTTAGTGTTTTGATGTAGGTAAATTATAGATAGATATGTGATGCTTTGTGATTAATAATATGGATAAGTTCTATATCTAACCCATTTGAATGTGCTTAGTGCTCATATATACTAGATCTAGGTGAATACTGTGATGCTCTGTGATTAGGGTTTTTACTGCAAAGTAGATACTAGTTAAATATTGATGAACTGTAACTGCTAAGTGATTTGATAGAATATTGTAATCATAGATCCATGTCCCAGCTAAGGTTGCAGACACTGGAGTCCTACAACCACCCCTGCCTCTACCTCGGGTGAGACTTCATCTGCTTCACAGATGTTTTCGAAAGGTCCAATAGTTAGGTTTTTTTTGGTGTGCTCTTGAGCATTGAACCTTGGGTCTGCCCCTGTGTCAAAAAGTGCACAAAGATGATCAGTGAGGAGATTACAATGTAAATATTGGACACACTCAGATAAAATACTGCGCAGGATCAAACACAAGAAAGGGAACTCACATATAAGTTCCAGAATCTCGCAGGAGTTGTTGAAGAAGCACACAAAGTTTAGGTGGCTCGGGACGAGCCACATATTAGTGTTGGGGGCTTGTTGGATGCAGACATAGTCAGGAGAAAATTCTATTTTTGGGAAGAGAAGCATGAAATGAGGAAAGGATAGTTGGAATGAAAAACAACACGTGTGAGGGAAGAAGGCGAGGCGTGCATGCAAGTAAGACCTAGTGACACTAGGGTTAGGTTTTTTGCAATATATTGTAATGGGTGATGAGCCAAGAATATAAATAGGTAGTAATTAGAGGAAGAAAGGGGTCGACTGATCAAGAAAGAAAAAATAAAGAGAGGATGGGAGAAGAGAATGGATGACAGAGAGTTGTAAGAACTACAATACTCAGTAAGCTGGTGAGATATGAAAGCAGTGAGCGACTCTATCCTGAGGGTTATATTACAGGCTGAGGAGCCTGGTGTGATCTAGTCATCCTCATAGGGATCGAGGAGCATGTTGAAGAGAGTAATATATGAGATTGTAAACATGTGCGGCATGACATATTAATGAACCATAATAAAGAGCTTGAGAGCCATATTTTTGTGGACATAGACCATGAGGAGGTGACCCATGGTAACACCTTTGTTGTGTGAATGAATGTATGTGTCTTTATTATTTTTAAATGGTAAATGTTAGATAAATGAATTAACTAATTAGATTTGGTATTTCACATGCATGAATAAACTAACTGCTATACTAAGATGTTAGACTGAATAAATAAAGATTATAAGATACAACCGCATATCTCCACTCATTCCCAGGTTGCAAACACTTGAGTATTGAAGCCACCCATGGAGGGGCCGATAGTTTCCTTCTGGTCTACTAGAGGGGCCGATAGTTTTAGAGGTAATTTGTTGGGATCTTATCAAATCTGAAATGGGGTCAATCTATGACAGTAATATAGGATCAGGATAACTGATAAAGAATCCTAAGTAGAAGGGTGTTGAAAATCCAACAAGTGTGTTTCTTCAAGTGAAATTGTGTGGATTATGCTAAAATAGATTCTTCACAGTGTATCTCTAGAGTAACATTGGTCAATGGTTGACTTTGAGGATGTGTAATGTGATAACAAGACTAGATATGTTACAAAGTGGTATAAGAATTTTTCAGATGGTTTTATGGAGTTACACGTCCTAGCCTGTGGAGGTTGGGGATGTTAAAATCTTGGAATGTATAAAATAATTGTATGTATAATATGAAAAGTTGCAAAGGCTTGGAAAGCGTGCAAAGAACCTTGGAGCATTGATAAAACACCATATTTGGATTTTCATCTTCAAGAAGGTTTCTTTCTCAAGAACTAAGGTTTCTGTAATCCACATAGCTCATTGCAGATGAATTTTATTAGAGAGATACATAGCAAAGATTTAGGTGTACATTTTGACATTGATAAGTACATGAAATTGGTGATGGGAAAATGTTAAATTATGAGCTTGATTTCTTATGTGGATTGATTCTTTTATTTTCTTCAACACTTTGATTCCAGCTTAATACACTTCAACAATACCAAATCATAATCAGATAGCAATAACTATGTAGATAAGTAAGCATGCACATCAACAATGCATATACCTTGGGGAAACCCTTTACAGGGAGAAAAATCCCAACAAACTATATTCCTTTATTGCATTAATAATGTAATATCACTTACAAATATCCACCATGAATGCTCTTCTCTTAAAGAGCTTGCCAAGATGACTCTGACCTGACAAAGACCTATAAGACCTTGCTGAAATACACCTCTAATATGTTTTCTCTATTGTTGATATACAACACTGAAATGCTGCTGATATATGCCTATGATATGCAACCTCTATTGCTGATATACAACATTGATATGCTTCTTTGGTATGCTTCCTCTTTATCACTGATATACTCCTCTATTTCTTTTCCCTTAACCTGCATATCAAAACTATGTTGAAGAGAGGGGTCGACCTTTTCTTATATAGGCTAAAGAGAAGAAGAGGAGAGACTTGAAATAGTAACTTGTTTGCATTCTTTAATCATAACTCGGCTTCATACTTTAGTTTGAACTTAGAACTAGACTTGAGATTGGTATACTTTGGTTCAAAAATAGAACTAGACTTTGAGACTTCAGTTACAAATCAACATTATAATTTAGTTCAAAAATAGAACTAGACTTGAGACTTCAGTCACAACTCAACATTACACTTTAGTTCGAAAATAGAACTAGAATTAAGACTTCAGCTACAACTCAACATTACACTTTAGTTCTAAAATAGAACTAGACTTAAGACTTCAATTACAACTCAACATTACACTTTAGTTATAAAATAGAACTAGACTTAAGACTTCAGTTACAATTCAACATTACACTTTAGTTCTAAAATAGAACTATACTTGAGACTTCAGTTACAACTCGACTCTTTACAAGGCAATTCAAAATTCTCTTCATGGTGGATAATGTTACACGTGCCAACGCACTAGATCAATACATTTATATCATTTGCAATATTAGGAATATCGTTTGTTTCTAGATCATAGGAATTTTATATTCAGCCTGAATTTTGCTAGATGCCTTGACATTTTCTCATGAATCATAAGGCTTGACTAGGCTCACAATGGTTGTACATTTCCCCTAACTTTGTCACTAGTCTATCTATTCTCATAGAGGTTGTACGTTCCCCCCTGACTTTTTCACTAGACTATTTATGCTCACAGAGGTTGTATGTTCCCCCTAAATTTTGCATTAGACTTACATAGCATCTTGTTCATCCTGACTTTTGGTTTGACTCACAGAGGTTGTACGTTCCCCCTAGATTTTTCCAATACCTCACAAGACTGGTTGATTCTCCAAATATCCCTATCTAGCCTTAGGGTGGCCCATATGGCCTCTCATTAGAGAATGACTATCGATGTTGCCAAATTTAACAATCCCTTTCAGTGAGGGAGTCATTCTCATCCACACCAATCTTGCCTCTTAGCTGCACAAACTATCTGAAGGTGAGAGGCTTGGTCAGGATATCAGCTACCTGCTCGCTGATGGCTATGTACTGTAACTTTACATTTTTTCTCAGGACCAAGTCTCGGATGTAGTGGTACCTCATGTCAATATTTTTTGACCTATCGTGAAATACCAGGTTATCTGTCAATTTTATGCAACTTTGATTATCACAGTGAACCACCGTCGTCTTGAGCTTGTCACCAAACAACCCAGAAACAAGTTTTCTGAGCCATACTGCTTCATTTCTAGCATCACTTGATCCATTGTACTGAGATTATGTTGTACTCTGTGCAATGGATCCTTGCTTTCATCTTGAACAAGAGATCATAGTGGATCCTAAACTGAAGCAGTATCTGGAAGTACTCTTTCGATCCACTGGGCTTCCTACCCAGTCAACATCTGCATACCCATGTAGAAATAAACCACCATTGGATGTATATCTCAGACCATAAGTAATGGTCCCTCTGAGATATCTCAAGATGTGCTTTGCTGCCACCAATGTCTCTGTCTTGGTTCAGTCATGAACTGACTCATTGCAATCAATGCATAGCATATATCTGGCCTAGTGTGGATTATATACATCAATGATCCAATCAACTGCCTATACATGGTGGGATCCACCAAATCTGAACCTGTATAAGAATCATGTAGCTTCCTCAGGTTGGTAACCATTGGAGTAGACATGGATTTTCAATCCATCATACCAAACCTATTTAGTACATCCACTGTGTATTTTGCTTGTGCCAGAAATATCTCTTCCTGTCTTTGCCACACTTCCAATCCTAGGAAGTAATACATCAGGCCTAAGTCTTTCATCTTGAATTATGAGGTTAGCTCCCTCTTACACTAGTCTATTATCCCTTCATATCCTATTATAAAGATATGATAAACATACATGATTAGTATAATAGGTTGGTTACCTCTTACCTTGAAGTACAAATTTGCATCAACATCACTTTTCTGAAAGCTTAAGATTTTAAGAAATCCATCAATCCTGTCATACCAAACTATGGGAGCCTGCTTAAGACCATACATGGCCTTCCTTAGCTTGCATACATGAGTGCCTTGGTTATGCAGTAAAAAACCATCTGGTTGTTCCACAAAGACCTCTTGTTCAATCTTTCCATTCAAGAATGTTGTTTTTACATCCATCTGATATAGATTCCAACCAAGAACAAGAGCCAAAGCAATAATAGTTTGAATGGAGGTATACCTGGCTACAGGGGGAAAAGTCTCTTCGTAGTCGATTCCTTATTTCTGAGTGAAGCCTGTGGCTACAAATATTTCTTTGAATTTTTCCACACTTCCATAAACTACATGTTTGATCTTATAGATACATTTGGAAGAAACCACATATTTTTCTTTTGGCCTCGGCACAATGTCCCAAACATTGTTCTTTATAATAGACATGTATTCCTCAAGCATGGCATCCTTCCATACTTGTAATTTATCTACTTCTTCAAGTGAATAAGGTTCGACATCACTAATGATGCTCATCAGTGCAACATAGCCTCCAAACCTATGAGGCCTCTTGCTTTCCCTGAAAGTTCCTTTGGGAGAAACTATCCTTTCTTCTAACTACATTGTTTCTTTAAGCCACCCTAGCTTCCTTTTGGCTGGAGGTTCTTCAAGAGTTCTTTCTGTTGAAATTACTAAGACAAGTGAGAGGGGGGGTGAATCAATTGTTACTGTGCTTAAACAATATTATGTCTATTAAAACATTTTTTCAATCTTCTCCAAGTGACCATCAAGATTATACAAGATATGAACAACAAAAATAATAAACATCAATCACACATATGATATACCCAGAGACATATTTTCAAGAGGAAACCCATAAAGGGAGAAAACCTCTTCTTCTTCAAATGATAGGTAGTCTTTTATGTTCTATACATCATCTATCTTTGAGAACCAACTCAAAATGAGGCTACCACCTCTGTTTTACAAGATGCAACTTGCTGAGAGCACCAACTCTCTGGTTTCTCTAGCACCCACTAGAAGGAAGCAGCAACTCCCTTAGTGTTCCAACACCAACTGGATGGAAGCACCTACTTCCACTTATACATGCACCAACTTGCATACATAAAACTTTGTGTTGTCCCTAGCACCACCCTGCCACCCATTTTTCTAGCCACAACTATATGAAAGCTACAACTTCCAGTATTCAAGCACCAACTTGAATAAAAAAGGACTACAATCCTCCCTAGAACCTACCTACTTCTTTGATTATAAATAAATGATTGAATAACCAACAATACCGATATATCAATTCTTACCACTTATTCTCTGTTCTGCAATTGTTCTTTTCTTCACTATTCTTTTGTTATGTTCATACTTGGCTCGACTTGCTGTCTCTTTCTATCTATTCTTTCTATGTTCCTCTCATGCTCTTTGGTATGTGTACATTATGTTCTCTTCACCTTTTCTATTATGTTCAGCTTCTGTTTCTCATCTCTGAGTTTGATCTCACACTATGCATATTGTGATTTTCCTTTCTCCCAGTTCAACTCATTTTTCCAGTGAGAACAACCAACCTAACTCAGTCATGGCGTATTTATTTTATACAATCCTTACATTTAGTTACACTTTGAATATCCAAATAAACACACAAGATACCAAATCGCCAAAAAAATCCAAGAACTATGATTCAATTCTGGTAACTGAATTGTAACTGATTAATAGTCCGTGAAGTTCAACAGTCACCCTTCGCTCAAAATTTTGATTAATCAATACCGTTGAATTAAATCCGTAGAGACTTGTTGACCTTTCAAATATGTTCCTTGTGAACTTTACCTGCTCAAACTAGCACCAAGCGTATTTCTCCCCACATGCCCACTCATTGTGACCATATGCCAAACAAAACTTGTTTCGCGATTTCGCGTTTCGGGTGATCGATTGTGAGTCACTTCGATTTTCCCAACTCGTGAAACTCTGAAATGGAGCTTAGCAACACTAGATCCTTCCCTTCTCTTCCGCTAATGTTACCACTGGCTGTGACCACAACCCTATTTAAAAAAAAGGCATTTTGCGATTTTGCATCTCCAATGTGGAGCCTAGCAATGTGATAGCTCCTCCCTTAATCCAACGATGATGTGACCTTGGCTATGACAATAGGCCAAACATTCTAGTGTTTCGCAACTTCATGATTCACGATGTCGTAGGTTAGATCACCTACCTTCTTTCGATTCCCGAACTCTCAACTTCAATCACCTTAGATCAATGGTCTCAGATTTCTTTTTACTCAACGGTCGTGATTACCTTCTACATTTTAGGATTTCGCGAGTTCCTGTCTGATGTGGTCCTTCCTGACGTGGTCTACAACTTTCCTTGCTGATGTGGATTGCCTCTCATGGCACATGTTCTTCTCCTGGATCTGACAGCCCAGATTAGTCCTCGATCCAACAGTCAAGATCTCCTCTTCACAAACTCGAACTTCATATCAGATCAACGATGCATATCCCACTGTGATCTAACGGTCCAGGTATTATCAAGATTTTGCATTTTCGATGTTTGAACGTGAGCCAACCCTGACTCTACTAACTCCTGATATTCAAAATACTCTAGATCAATGGTCCATATCCCTCTATGATCTATCGGTCCAGATCTTATCATGATTTCACATTTCACGACTTCAAAGGTTAGAGCACCTCCTTCCTTTGACTCTTTAGTCAATGAAATGATGATCTCTCACCACGTGTTATCTGGATCCAACCACCCAGATCATTTCACGACTCCTCATATTGAGAGTTGGAGGATGGCTCTCTGCCATTATCCTCTTCACAGTTATAATGGATCCAACGGTTGCTATTCCTTCGCTCTCTGATCCGATGAATGAGGTTTAATCTCCTCCTCTATGCTCTTTTTGAGTGTCCTTGTTGTTGTTCTCCTCACTTTTTTTCTTTCCATAAATCTTCTGAGTGTCATCGTTGTTGTTCTTTCCATCAATGACAAGAACCTTCTTTTCCTGAAAGATATGCCAACAACATCCCCCTTTGGCATTGATAGAAACCCTGAAAGGCTACACCTGCACTGATTTTCTATAGCATTCAGACAATGTTGGTAGCCAAATCACTTTTTTTCATGATCCTATAAGCTGACTACAATTATGTCTTGCAAACATCAAATTTTGTCGCAATTTTCAAATAAACGATGTTTTCATTTCTTGCGACCTTTACACACTTATTTTCGTTTTGTTTTCATGACTGTAAGCGTGAAAACTGAATCTTTCGAAGTCACATTTCGATCACTATCTGAACTGTCATGATCTTTTTATCGATATTCCTATTGCGCTTACCTGTTGTTTATCATTTTGTAGCTGGAAGAAATTTCGAACTATACTCATTGGACATTCTTATATTGATTGTGTGATTGGGTTTCATTGAGATTGCAATGCATTAATATTTGGATTTTCATTTTTATTTTGATTTACTTGGCCTTTGGTTTCGTGAAAATGCAATGGGTGTTATGGTTAAATCTTTCATTTATATCTTATGTTTTCATAACTATTGGTTTGTTTATTATATGATTACCTGTTGGCACATTGGTTAAACGATGGATATGAGCTGTTACAATGCAATGGCGCATGGTTAAACATATGCTTTTAGTTTTGAATCGTATATGGTTTCAAACTTTGGTATAACGTTGATTGAACGCATTGTTTATACACTTCCCATTGTTTCGTTGGTTGGGCAAGTGACATGAGTATTAAACTATGCTATAGTGGATATAATAGCTATGTACGCCGGCGGTGGTACTATT
>JZKD02S1663936.1:105166-129459 GCA_000966675.3 Picea glauca
ACGTTTACTTCAAATGCTTTATCGAGTGTGAAAATAGCAAGGTCGCTCGACGATCTTTTCATGTTTAGAGAGTCTGAAAAGAGCTTAAAGAGGACTCCAGGGGGGATTCATTTTTCGTATAACCTTGTTGAGCCCGAAAAAGTGATAAAAGTATGCTAGATCGCGTTCTCATGTATTTACGAGCGCAAGAACAGACAAAGACCACGCTCGAGGTTTTTATATAAAAACCATAAAAAATAATCAAAAACACGCGATAACAAAGAAAAACATGTTCGTAGCCCTGTATTTAATCATCAAAGTCATCTCGCCTGCAATAATTACACTCAACATGACATTAGGGATTAGGGTTTAATTGATAAATAATCATAAAAAACCAAAATGATATAGTAAAAGTAAATAAAAGGAGTAAATACTCTTTTTACCACACCATTTTTACATTTCCACTATTGAGCTCAAAAAACCCCTCTTTTACCCTCCAAGTTCGGCGTCAGATTGCGGGAGCTACGAGAGACCATTCAGCGAGCCATCTGTGACAGTTAGGTAGGATCTTCATCCGTAACACTTTCATGGTTTAATTTTGTAATTTCATTGGTTAAATTTTCAGTTTTAAGTTGATTTTCCAAGCCCTATATGCACGCTACCATTCTCGTAGGTAGGCTATACGGGGCCTGCGAGAATGATGCATTCTCGTAGGTGAGCCTAAAGCCACCTGCGATTTTCTCGCACTATGCACACAGGGCACCTGCGAGAACCGCAAAGCCCAATTTTTTTTAAATTTTTAGCCAATGAAAAAGATCCAAAGCATGAAAAAAAGTTGTTAATTCTCTTATTGTGTTCCTTATGCAGATAATTGGCCATCAACATGGTGCGTGGCGTGAAAGAGAACATGAAGAGGATAATGCAATGGCCGAAAATCACCCACCTACCATAGCTTCTTTGAGAGATTGTGGGCTCTTGAAGTACTTTCGCATCGCGGGCATGAGGGCCCAAATCAGACTATTAGAGTATCTGGTGCGTATGTGGGACCCTAATCAGCAGGTGTTTCAGGTGGGGGTCCACACACTGTCCTTAGACATTGAGGAAATTTACTTTTTGACCGGATTGTCCCAAAGGGGGTACTATGTGAGCCTGACCGGTAGTATAGGTGGTGGGCTACATATGAGTGAGTATTTCCATATACACTGTGTTCCCGAGGCTGAGAGAAAGAAAGGAAAAGTAGCGATTTGGGGGGTACGATATTTGACCCTCCGTACTATCCTATTCACTATAGCTTGGATGGATGGGAGTTCTGCTCCTCACATGGTGTTACAGAGTTACTTCTAGTATGCTATTGAGTGTACTGAGCCTCGAGTGTTCAACTGGGCAGATGTTGTGCTTCGCAGTATAAAAAAGCAATTGACCAAGTGCAGACACGGCAACCTGAAGCAATTCGGGTATGGATCTTTACTGGTATCCTTCTTCCTTGAGCGGGTCCCACTACTGAGGCTACAGGTGGAGTGGAATTTACCGGCTCCCAGGGATCTGCGGATGCTGAGATGGTGTTGGCTCATGGCCCGACATGTAGCAGGACCGATCATCAAATATGATGATACTTTCTTTGACTGGCTTCAACCACAGATGTTGATGGTTGATGACTACGCTTATGCTGGGATGGATTTCCGAGGAGATCCAGATTTGGTATTAACAGAGGATGCTCAGTGGGGGGACCTTGGTAAGAAGTACACACATTTTCTCCTTTTAAATGTTTTTGAATTTTTTATCATATTCAAATGTTTTTGTTTTATATGTTCGTCCAAAGACTAATACAAAATAGTTTGTTGATAACACAGATGTTGGACCTTATAGACCTCCCAAAAATTCTCCCATCCAGTGGCGAGGAGAGGTATCGGCAGCACCATAGTACGCTGAGGATTATCAAGTGGTGGAACAAAATCTAGAGGGCCTGACTGTAGACATTCCAAACATGACTCTGGAAGAGGTTCCACGACGCGATCAACATCATACTGTAGGGGTATCAACATCTATGAGTCGACTGCTCCGTAGGGTTTCTAGGGCAGTTGTGTGTTACCATGAACGTCATCCATGACGTCACTTTGTAGAAGCTATGAGCTTCAAATTTTGACATTTTGGTCTTAAGACAAACTTTTTGTAAAAACTCTTTTATATCGTTATATATACGGACGATTTCTATCGGTTTTCTTTATATTGTGTGAATTTCGATGTGATTGATTTACAAATGATTCAAATGTCTATCCAATACATAATTAGCCAATGCATCTGTTACTGTATTTAGACATCTAGGAATATGTTGATATTCAATGTGATCAAAATAATGTTGCAAGAGGCAAATTTGCAAATACACCCGTAACAAAGTAGGACTTCGAATAGAGTAGATATTACTTAACTGTAGTACTACCAGCTGTGAGTCAAGTCGCACAACCAAATGATGAATTTTGAGCGAGATAGCATCAACCAATAATTCAATAAAGATGCTATACTCTGCAATGTTGTTGGTTGCACGGCCGAGGCACACACCTCGTAAAGATACAAGTTCATTTGTTGGGGCATAGATTGCCCACGCAGCGGAAGCAAGGTTCCAAGTATGACGACTAGCACCATCAGCGAAGCCAATATAGGGTAGCGAAGACTCCGACATCTGGAAATCAAACACAACGTCACATAAGGGCAGAGACCAGATAACGACAAAATAAAGCTATAGTAACACACACAAAGTATGATACATTAGAATACAAGTACTTGTGCACAGATGATTTATGCATAGTACTTATTCAAGTACAACCCATTCCTGGGTTCACTCAAAGGGATACCATCGTAATCTACCAAATCATATGCTCCCTTTTATAAAACTCGGCGAACAATATAAGGACCTCACCACATGGGTTCGAATTTCCCAGCTCCTAACACATCTCGATCTTGTTCATAGATAAGAACAAGATCACCTTTGAAAAAAACGCGAGGCTTGACATGCTTGTCGTATTGGGCCTTGACACACTTTTTCTGAGCTTCTATGACTAGGGTGGCGTCACGTCGAGTTTCGTCTAATCGCATAAGATACAATAGATGTTCTTCTTCAACAGAAGTGTTGGGTAGGAGTTCAACAGCTAGCTTCAGAGAGGGTATCTCACATTCTATAGGAAGAATGTCTTCTACACCATAGACTAACCAAAAATGCGTAAACCCAATAGTGGACTTCACAGATGTCTGGTACGCCCACAATGCTGAAAACGACATTGTGTGCCAGCTTGTTTTATGAATCCCTATCATTCGTTGAAGCATAGTTATGAGAACTTTGTTAATCACTTCGACTTGACCATTATCTTGTGGATAATAGGGCGTTGAGTTATCATGGTGAAGACCCAACTTATCCGTAAGTTCAAACATCATAAAATTCCTAAAGTGGCTACCGTGATCGGTAACGATAGCTTGGGGAACACCAAAATGAGCTATGACGTGATTAAAAAGAAACAATGTTGCGGTATTTCCAGTATTGTCAAATGTCGACATCGCCTCGGCCCATTTCATAAAGTAATCAATGGCTACAATGATGTAACCATGCCCCTCGGCCGAGTGAGGGTAACATGTCATGAAATCAATGCCCCATTTCGCAAAAGGACCAACTGATACCACAGGATGAAGAGGAGCAAGATGTGACCGAATTTTTTGATTGTAGGTCTGGCAGGAATGGAATTTCTGAACGACAGTAATGCATTCGTTAAACAAAGAAGGCCAAAAATATCCTACGCGTAAGATCTTCTGGGTAGTAGCATACCCAGACATATGACCACCACATGCTCCAGAATGACAGTCATTCAGAGCTTTCGCGGCTTCATCGAACGTTAGACAATGTCAAAAAATAGAATCAATTCCCTGATGGTAAAGAGTATCCCCAAGGATAATGTATTGATGAGCTTGATAGCGTATGCAACGTCGTTCAGTACTAGAAAAAGTAGGCCGGAAAGTCTAGGTTTGGAGATATATAATGATATCCCCATACCAACAATCATCAGTGCTAATAAGGAAAAGAGATTCATCAGGTAATGAATCTACTGCTACATTTTCCGTTGCAGAGTGAGGAAAATCACATATCAACTTAGCAAAAACTAAGGATTTCTTGGACTTGGCGCGGTCGAATTCCAAGTCAAACTCCTGGAGTATCACAATCCATTTGGAGTATTTCCCCCCTAGCAATTGACGTGTCAAAATATGTTTCATAGAGTTGCAATGAGAAATCATCGTAGTCTTGCATGAGAGGATATAGTGCCGGAAGCGTTGGACGGCTTGAACGACAGCCAAGGCCAGTTTTTCGACATGTTGATACTTGATTTCAGTTGGTGTGAGACTTCGACTCAAGTAGTAAATAACATGATCATCGTGTGCATCATCCTCTTAGACAAGAACCATGCCAATAGTGTACTCCGAGGAAGCAAGATAAAGGAAATAATCGCAACTGTAATTGGGAGGAAAGAGAAGTGGAGCTCGCATTAGGGACAACTTCAAAGCTTCAAAGGCATTGTTGGCAATGGTATCCTAGATGAACTCGAAATCTTTCTTTAGTAGCCATGTAAAACCACGAGTGATCTTGGTGTAATTAGGGATAAAATGACGAAGAAAGTTTTCTTTCCCCTGCAAACTTTGCAACTGGCGCAGTGTAGAAGGAGGAGGGAGATTAAGGATCACCTCAACCTTAATAGGATCCACTCAGATCCCTTGACGCGAAATGATAAAACCTAGAAGATGCCCGAATTCTACGCAAAAAATGCACTTATGAGGATTTAAACGTATCCGGTAGAACCGATAGCAAACGAAAATGGCTCGGAGGTGAGTTGGGTGATCGACTCTGCACATAGAATGAGCAGGTAAATCGTCCAAATAGGGTTGAACGATATTCTTGATATCATGAAAAGCATAAGACATAGCGCGTTGAAACGTTGCGCCCGCATTCTTAAGACCGAAAGGGAGTTTTCGATAGGAAAAAGTACCCCAAGGACAAATAAAAGCAGTCTTATGTTGATCCTCAGGAGCAATGTTAATTTGATTATAGCCGAAGAAACCATCCACGAGAGAGAAAATTTCACTTCCGGCGCAATCATCGACAATCTAATCGACGAAGGGGGTAGGAAAGTTGTCTTTTGGACAAGATTTGTTAATATCCCTATAATCAAAAAATACACGAATACTTCCACCTTTCTTGTCAATCGGGACATGATTGGAAACCCATTTTGTAAGAGCCACCAGATAAACAAAGCCATCTTTCAGAAGTTTCTCAACTTTGAGCTTGATAGTAGCCGCTTTACGTGGGTGAACTGGACGAAGGCATTGTCAGACGATTTTAGCGCTAGGGTATGTCTTTATCTCATGTACAACAATTGCAAGGTTGATACCTGGCATGTCTTCGTAACTCCAAGTGAAAATATCATGAAATTCTTTGAATAGAGACGTATAGGTGACTATTTCGTTAGGAGAACACGAAGCTCCAATATGGACATTTTCGACAATCTCAAGTTTAATGGATATGTCAATGGGAATCGTGGGAGAGATATTACTTAAGTTCCCTTCAGCAAACACATCGTGTGTAGTCGCGGGAACCGTCAAGATGACAACAACGGTCGACAGAGTTGAAATCCGTTGGTAGTTCTCAAGAGTGTGTTGTTCCAGAAAAAGTATGGAATGATGATGCCCATCGTCCCAAGGGGTGTCCTCCATGACAGACATGATCATATCGTCAGTGGGAAAAATAACACGAAAAGGATTGGGAGACAATGCATCAAGAGAGGGGGTATAAGGTATTGCCGATTGAATGGCTTGATAGGCAGATTCAACTGAACTTAACGGCATGGCGTCGCCGAAATGAAAATGATCTCCAGGGTTAGGGACAATCCAAGGGTCCTGTGACACAGGAAGTTCATGAGGCATGGTGGAGATCATGTTGATATAAGAAACTGACGGGTGTGTAACATCAGGCAGTGGAATGGGGAAAGTACCCATTAACGAGGAGTCTTTTAAAAGGCCTACACCGACATTCTCATAACCCGGTGGGGTTTTAGCAATAAACGATACGTTGCTAGTATGAGTATCAGAATTGAAGAAGGCAAGTTGGTCGACGGTAACAACCTTTCCTTGATGAGGGAAATGTACTACATGGAAAAGTGTCGACACAATGGCGTGCATGGAATCGATCCAGCTGCGACCAAGCAAAATATTATAATCAAGTGGAGCGTCAAAGAATTCCACTTCAACTTGGATCGTCTTACCTTCTAGTGTAATGGGCAATGAAGGAAGAACACCGTAGGGCTTAAAACCAGAGCCATTGAAGGCTTTAAGAGTGTTATGGGATTCATTCAAAGGAGGAGAGCTAATGGATTTCCAACAAGCAAGAGACATAACACAAGTCGAGGCACCCTCGTCGATAACAGTTCGGCAAATGTTCTTGTCAGAGACAACAACCCTTATCTGGAATGCGAGTTGACGGGGTAACCTTGGAATGTGATCATCCAAGTCAAAGACTATTAAATTCTTATCTGGTGGGTCAATTCCACCAATAGCTTTCAACAGTGCCTTCTGTTGTGCAGGACAAGTTTGAAGGACTTCAAGGGCTGACATCGCAGAAGGTGCTTGGGCCAGATCTTCAACAATGCTGTAGTTCTGGGCCGCACGTGCATGAGGATTGAAAGTCGGTTTCCATATGACACCCTTAGGGGGGGGTCGCAGAACTGTGTCGAGGTTCGTTTGTTCGAGATGAAGAGGACCGTTAGTAGGTGGAGTTGCTGGAGAGGGTTGGACCAATGAAGGAGGTAAATCATCAACCTTCTCCTTAGAGGGAGAATAATCTTTGGCTCGAGTAGTGAGTGCAATGTTGTTCTGCTTAGAATCACCAGTACACATCAAAACATATGATGTGGTGGAAGAAGAGGGTTGGTCGTGAATGACCAACTGAGCCTGTTGTTGAGATGGGAAGGGTTGGGACAAAACAACCGGTGTAGGTGGTTTTGGAGCTCCTTGAAGGAACTTAGTGACCTCGGCATGTCATGGACAATCCTTCGTGTAGTGATCATCACCATAGATAAGGCAAAGGTATCAAGGTTTACGCTTATCCTGGTCATCAAGAGGAGTAGTTTTAGGTTTCTCTGCTTGAGTATTATTTTTTCCCTCCTTATTCTTGCCTCTCCCCTTTTTAGATTTGTTTTTACCGGCTGGGGTAGATTGGACAACATTTGCCTCAGAAGTTTTTCCGGTGGGAGAGGCAGGAGATGGAGCATTTTGAACATTAGAAGAAGAAGATTTAGGTGTTGTGCTTGAAATAGAATGTGACTGGGCATGGGCAGTACCAATCACACTGTCAGCTACATGTGAGGCAGCTGGAGCAGTTGAAGTGCTGGAAGTATTAGGACGAGGTAATTCAATTAATAAATCATAAAGTGTTCCCGTTTGTGAATAAACGAGATCAAGATATTGAGTACGACTTATAGCCTGCTCCTCCATGACAACGCCACCCATGGAAATGTCCTTACCAATTTCATTCACAAAGGATTTTGTAAACCATTATGCCAGTAATTGATCGGGGAGTTGAAGTTTAATGAGACGTCGTCGCCTTCGCCACTCATGGATATGATCCGATATATGAGTGCCTTTAGTCTGTTTGAAGGAAGTCAAAATCTCAGTACCAGTATCATAACGGATAGGTAACTGGTAATGTGTAAGGAAATACATCGCTAGGGTGTTGAAATCAGAGAAGAAACCTCGTGGCAATTCGATATACCACTTCGCAGTAGAACCGGTAAGGGTTCGTTGAAAAAGACGTAAACGAATAGAGTCATCCATCAACGAGTTGGATGAACACCATAGGTGAAAAGTCATAACGTGATTGTTTGGGTCCTCTCCCACTTTGCCATCGAATTTAGGAATGTCTGAGGGAAGCTTGGCTGGAATAACAGGCCATTGGGGAGAGTGACGAATAGGATCATTTAAAATCCTAGACAAATCCGACAAATCCAAAGTAGTAAGAAAAGGTAACTGTCGATTCACCTGCGGGTATTGGTGGCTTTGGGGTGGAAGCCCTGTCGGCAAACCAGTAGGACCGTAAGTAGTCTGCGCATAATGGGAAGACCCAGGTAGATTCGGTGGTGGTTGGAGAGGATAGTAGTTCTAGGGATTGTAACCTTGAGCGGGGACATGAGTTTGAGCATTCGAACCCCAAATAGGATTGGGTATACCCGGATATGGTTGGCCTATAGTAGGGACAGGCAACTGCTGCCCCCCAGTCATTTGAGGAGGATTTTGTATCATCTGATTCCAATATTGGGCCAAAGAGGGAGGTATATTTTGTCCAAAAGGTGGGGTTGGTCCCCCTATGGTAGGCGGAGTTCCAACCGGAAGTTGTGTCCCAATCGAAGGTTGTGTAGTAATTGGAATGTGTCTGGTAAGAGGAAGTTGAATCATACCACCTTGTCCACCAACGAGAATCTGCAAGTTTGGTGTAATGGACGGGATAGTGCCACTAGGATTAGGATTGCTAGTGGAAGATAAGAAAGGTCTTCCAGAAGGAAATTGAGGGAGTGTCAGAATAAAACCGGGAATAGGGTACCTAGGAAAAGAAGGACCACCTGGAGAACCGGATGGGGTTTGCGGAGGTGTTGGAATAGAAGCATTCAATGCATGGTATCCGGGTGGTAGTGTCAGAGTGACATTGGGTGCTCGCTGTGTGTTTATAGGAGCAAGACCATCCACAGTGAACCCAGTTGGTACACTCATAATATTCGTGAGATGGGCCATTTCGACAGAGACAGTAAAGTGATAAGTGGTAGTCAACGATACAGTCTCTGTCTCAGAAAACACCGAAGGGTTGATTTCAGAGACCACAGGCGAACCAGGACCAAAAAGGTCCCTTCGGAAAACACTTGTAGACCAAAAAGGATCTTGGGCTTCTATGCTGGGAAAAGGCCCAATGGGTGATCCATAAGATCTAACAACTAATTCTTCGGAAGAATTTAGTCACATAAATGGTCGCTCAGAACCAGGGTGAATTCGAAAATCCTCTCGAGTATTGGTAATTCGAAAAGGTTCTAGAGAGTCAGTGCGTTCCACTTGTGGTGTGGTGACGACTGTGGCTTCACTTTGCCGAGGGGAGCCCTCAGGTGTACCTGTAGGCAAGGGTTGAGAACCGTCCATATGCTCCAGAGATAAACCTTGCATTCTACGTGAACGATGTGGGGGATCTATTGTAAACGAGTAACAAACATCGCGAAGAAAATCCTATGGTCAACTTCAAGAAACAAACAACACGCGCTAGTAAACAAAATCTAGGAAGCAATCACCAAGCAAACAAGACCTTCTAATTTCAAAGCCACTAGGTAGTGATGAAATCCAACGTCACAACAATGAGATGAGAAGGGGTGGGGCTAGGGTGGAAAAGTTACGCTGACGACCTGCTTAACGGACTTACACCCTGGTGCAAGCTCCCACACATAATCTTGGGTATACCCTCTAAGGAGCTCGAGTGAGTTTGGTCAACGTCAATTCCAGGTACCGTGAAGACTTTCCCCTCCACAGTCACCTTGGGTAAGAACCTAGAAAGATAAGTCACTAAGGTCACCACCAACAACAATAAATCTTGGGGGAACAGTCGAAAGTCTGATCCACACGCAAGGGCAGGGTATCTAGCCCGCAATCAACTCAAAAGGCTTCCACTCATCATTGTGGGTATACCTCCGAGTGATCCCCGTAATACATGCAATCTCTACACTGATATCAACAAAGCAGGGTGAGTAACTCTTCCAATATCAATGCGACCTAGTGTTTGACCCTTGTGTGAGAAGGGCTTCCTAGGACAAGATGTTGCAAATAGAATTAACACTCCCTAACACAAGATGTTATTGTGTGTTTTGTGATTTTGGAGAGTGTACCTCTCTTCCTACTCCAAAGCGCTAGCCTATCTAAATGTTGGTGTAATAGAGCCTTATAAAAGAGTTACTAGATAAATTTTATGATTAAGCAGTGTTATTAAGAGCTATTGTTTACTCAAAGGTAACGGAAATGAAACTTATGTTGTATGACTCTGACCCAACAATGCAAGGATGAGAATGAAATATATCACTTTTCGTTCAATGAATCCTATGTATGGGAGAGAGAGAAAGTTTTCCAGATCAACCTTGAACTACAATGAAAATTTTTCTTTGAAATGCAAATGAAAACAATCTCTTATCAAATGACAACTTTCTATTGTGTCTTTTTCAAATACTTCAACAATCTCAATAATTTGATTTTCAATGTTTTCTAAAACGAAAATAATTTTTTTTGAAAGAAAATGTTTTTGTTCACTTTTCAAAAAGGAATCACACTATAACAACGAGAGTACAGAAAATCAAAAACCAAATGAACAAGCAATGATAAACACCCAATCCACTCTTTCAATGAAAACAAAAATAAAGAGCAAACCAATTTAGTCTTTTCAAATGCGAAAGAAAATGATCTTTCATACCAATAAGAAAATGAAAAAAACAAGCACTCAACTTTCAACCAATCACTGGTTCTTAACTAATCAAACACACTCAGAGTCTGAAGTCATAGATAATGGTTTTGCCAAGAAAAGTCAAGAAACGAAAGTCAAGACACAAATGACAAGAAAAGCCTTGGAATCCTAAGACTGTTCATGCACGCAAAAGAAGACAAGAAATACCTCAGTCAATGGTCCAAGAAACTCATAAGAGGCAATCAAACTGATCTGGGCAGTTGGAAATACCAAAACTCAAATCCAAATTTTTGACAAAATGAGTTCGCAGGCAGGCAATATTACACAGTGCGAGAATCACTGATTCTCGCAGGTGACCCATGAGCAGGGTGCGAGAACCTCGCACTGAAACCTAAAGGAAGAGTGCAAACTCTACCTATTCTCACAGGCTGCAATGAAGTACATTGCAAGAATGCCTGAACATAGTCAAAATTTTGAAAAATGAAGCAAAATTTAGAAAGGCCTCTGGACCCAGAGGGTCTATCAGGATATCCTGAAGACTCAGAGATTGATAGGATAGGAGAAAAGTAAAACCAGAGAAAATGGCCACAAAAAAACACCAAAAGCCACAAAGAAAATGGGATTGTTCCCTAGTGGAGTCGCCAATTTTGTTATTGGATAAATCCGTAGGAGAAGACACTAACCGATATCCCTAGATCCACCTGGATCTAGAACAAAGAAAGAGAGAACATGACTCTTTCCCTATATTTTGACTATTGAATTAAATAGGAGGCAAGAAAAAATGACATACCTTATTATCGCTTCCTATGGTCTTTGTTTCTCCTGCTTCGCTCCAGTGCTCTCGTGCAGTCAAGACCAAGACAACACAAACCAACCAAAGTGAAGAAAGCACAATCTATTCAATGGTCAATCTATGTATATGATCAAGGAATTATACAATAAAGTGGAAATAGCTTTATGGGAAAGAGACATATTATTGTATTATATTAATGGAAAGTAAAGATTACAACTTGAGCCTTGATGTCGCAAACTTCCTTTCGATGGCCCTTGGCTCCGACACACACACTTCCTCACTTGCATGAAGAATATCAAAACCCTTATGATATCATTGCTGGAGTTTCCTAGCCTGTTGTTCAAGCTTCAATCCTTCACACGATTCTTTCACCAATTCTCCAATGAATCTTGCTTAACCTTTTCCATGAGAATTCCCTCAATATATAGGAGAGAATGAATTCATTACTTGGATAAGAATGATCCTAAAATATCAGGAAATCCAGTACTAGGATAACTATTCAAATGCCATCTCATCCTTCTAGAAGCATCGAGAATTCATCTTTTTCCTTGCTTTAGAAAGAGTTTGCACCCTAGCAGTTTAACACAGTGCAAAATTCTCGCACCTTGGCTTAAGGAAGCCTGCGAGAATCATGCATTCTCGCAGGGAAATATACTAGCAGCCTGCGAACAGTCTTCAAAAATGAGTTTTCTGGAAGAGATGAAAATAACTTTTTCTCAGGAGAAAGTTCTTATGAATAGCCTAAGTACACCATCATCAATACATCATCATGATGACCAAAATCATGGGTAACACCCAAGCCATATTTCAACTTTGGATTCCTTTGCTGATTTAGAGCGTAGGTTAGTCCTTCCGAGGCTTTAATACTTGACAAATTTTGGTGATACAATGCCTTAAACTTCTCCATCCCTTTTCTGGTTTTTACTATCTCTTCTTCCAAGGCTTCACATATCACTTTCTTCTCTGATAATTGTTTTTTCAGAATGTCCTCTATTTTCTTTTCCTCTTCTAAATCCACTTTTAGCAAGGCAAAGTCTTCATCAAGTTTTTTACCATTCATTTTAAACTGCATCAAAAATTGTTTTTGTTTTCTCTTCTTAAATCTGAGTCTGTCAATTTCTTCCAAAGAAATGATTAATTCACCTTCCATATCCACCACATATTCTTCATCATCCATGTCACCTCATGTGTGTTTATCATCAAGATATCCCATAGCCATAAGCATAAAATCATTCACTTTGTCTTCACAGGATGAATCATTGTCTATGTATTTTGAGGAGTCGTCATTGTTTGCACATAAACTTTTACTTTTACTATATTTCTTATATTTGTATTTCTTTTCATCATCAGAGTTCTAGTATTTTTCTTGTGAGGACACTTAGATGCAAAATAACCTATATTACCATAGTTAAAACATTTGAAGGGCAGTTTGCCTAGATATTTTCCTAATCCTTTCTTTAACCTTCTCACATTTTTTTCCTCAATATCATCTAATTCTGAATCAGTAGTCTTGTCTTCTTTAAAAGATGCTTCTCTAGTGATGGATTTATCTTTGCTAATTCTCATTTCGTATGCAGTTAGAGTTCCTAGGATTTGATCAATAGATAGCTTTTTAATATCATTTAATTCTTCTATTGCAAAAACTTTTGGATTAAATCTATCAAGCAGAGATCTTAAAATCTCCTGAACTAAAAATGCATCTTCAATCTTCTCACCAAAACCCTTCATGGAATTTGTTATCACTGGAATTTCATCCGAAAATGGTTGAAGGAATCCAACATCTTCAAAACACCCATTAGTTCACTCATGGACCAAAAATGCATTTCCAAAAGGTCCAAAACTATACAACCAATTATAAAATCAACATGCGCTAAGACTACACAGGGAGCGCACACACATACACCATCCAGAAATGTAAGAAAATATCACATGCACACGATGTGTGACTGTGGATGAAAAAAACCGCACACCCCTCAGAATGACACATTTATGATATTGGTCGGCCTTCCACCCACTTCTGGTTCAGATTCCAAGTCGATTTGACACCCAAATCTCGGCTGAATCTGACTGGGGAGCTGGTCAAAGACCTAAGGGTTCCCTAAACGGTCCCTTGTTCATACTAAGAACTAGTTGCATAATGCCTCAAAGCTATTCTATAAAAGGAGGCCATGGGTGCACTATATTTCTAAGGAATTCATTTGTATTGTTATGTTGCTTATATTCTCTTGGAGAATCCTCTTTTCTCATCAAGAGTATACAAGCACCATTTCATTTAGCCATTCATATCACCTCTTGAGTGAATGTGCTTTGGATTCTCTTCACCATTTCATTCTAGTTTGTTACTTGTAATAAGAACTCAATATTTGGGGGTCCAAGAGCCTTCCCTTGGAGGAAGAAGGGACCCATAAGTCTCCCTTTCTCTTTGGTGTTTTCCCACTAATACAATCTTATCCATTGGTGGCATGAGTGTTGTTTATTTTTGGTTTTAATGTTCTTATTCACTCTAGTTTAGTTTATTTTATTGTTCTTAGCTTATTTATTTGATTACTTCTTATGCTTGATGTTTCTAACTCCGTCATTCACTATTGTCTTTCCTAGCTAAACCAACTGGGCTTGTAAGCATCCCTATTTTGCTCATTCAGGTGACAAAAGGGGTGCAACAGATTGATGACTCTGTTGGGGAAAGGTATCAATTTCCTCCCCCATTTGGGTTATTTTAGCTCTTCTTGTTGTTTATTTAATTTACAGGAATCATAACCGGCCCAAGCCTACCTGGAAAAATCCAAATTCAAAGCTGAGCTAAGAGAATTTCATCCAAAATTTTCTTCACGGTTGTGTAACTGAAGTGAATGGGTTTTTTGACCCATAGGCGCTTCTTCAGCGCATGTGTGCTCAAACCACTATTTTTCTTAGCGCATTATGCACACCTATGCCAAAGGGTCATTTTTTAGTTGCACATTGGCACCACATGCACAACTGTTTACTCTGTGACCTGCGCAGAAATTCGGACATTGTAAGGGTTTTTGTGATTTTTGGAAGGCCCATGGCCTTCTTAAGCTTGATTCTATGCAAATTGTAATATGCACCACACTTAGATTCCCTCTACACATGAAGGGATAGTCAAAACATAGGCACTTAGAGGGTTAAAATCATTATTTTTCCTTTTTTGGCTTTCATTTTTCCACATGGATGGCTTGCTTTGATTAAAGTTAAGTTGGAATCATTCTAAATCACATATAAAGCTTGCATTGGGACCAAAAATTAGATCTCAATCATTTAGTATGCTCCTCTCTTGCGCCATAGAGCGACCTTGAGAATCATAAAATCGATTGAGGGAAATTTTTATCTCCCTTAAAAGAAAAAATCTTTAGGAGAGGAAAACAACCCCCTTGGGACTCCTCTTAGTTTATTTTTCAAACACATCTTAATATTGTAATGGGCCCATACATGCCCATATGCTACAAAGATAGGATAGTGTTGAAATTTACTTTCTTAGAGTAAAGCAATAGGGAGTTAAAGGATTAGTAAGGACCCATATGTCCACATGCTAGTTCTCTAGGAATTTAAAATTTCATAAGGTTGTACCAATGGCATTTAGTTAATTAGGTAATCAAGACTTGTAAGGACCACACGAAGTCCACATGCAGCAAGGTGACACCTAATTTATTAAAAAATTGGCACACTTTCACTTGTTCACACACAAAGTCACTACTCACTCACATAGTTTTCATCTTGAAATGTGGAGGTTGAAGTAAGTTTCATCCAAAGGGATTCTGAAACACCCCATCCTTTTCTTGATTAAACTATCCACTCCCACTTAATTTCAATGAGATTGGTTCACACCCCCAATCTCTCAAACAACCACATCTAATTTTTTTTCTAAAAATTCACTAAGTTTCCTCCACATGAGGTGCCAAAAGAATTTTTTTAGTCTAGGTAGGATCTTGGGGATAGGCATCCAAATAACTCCCCGTAATCTGGTTCGCACATCTTCAAACAATAGAAGTTGACAAATAGGGAACTTTTAAATCATCCAAGTCAAGTGTTCCTACACCATAAGGCAGGGAGATACTCGTGAAGGGTTGAAGGCCGAGGTTTGGTTGTTCTGTGCATCCCCCCTTGAGGCACCCACCTCTTGGACAAGATCTAGCCCGTGACCCATTTCTTAGGCTGAAAATATAAATGTAGCACTTTGACCGAGGTACCTAGTGACCAAATTTTAGGACATCTACCCAGGTGGCTATTGTGGGCTGCAATTGCACCTTGATCAGATTTTGTGTGGCTATTGGGAAATATCGCCAGCTCTTTCGGGATATGCACCCTCTACCCCTCATTATAATTGATTACTTCATCCTTCACTAGTTCCTCTTCTAGTGGCTTCAGACCCCACTTTTGAGTGCTATTGGAAGGTCCAGTGCTATTTGAGAGGAAGGACGTTACGTCTTCTAGGACACGAACATTTGTTTTTATTTGTTCTCCCACGTGGACAAAATCCACCTACCCACATATATGCTTCTGTATGATGCTCTTGTGATTACATGCGATTATGAATTATATTGTGAAGGTCCAAAAATTATAAAGGCTCTTGTTCATTTATTTTATCTCATCACCATTCACACACATCCACTTTGCTAGTCAGACATATTAGGGGACCCACAAAATCCCCATCATTCCAGATGCTTGCTAAATCTCCCTCCCATCCTAGGGGGAGTTCCTAGTCTTTCCAACTCATTGGATTCACCGTCTCACACTCATGTGAGTGCTACTATATTAGGATCCAATTTGCTCAATTCCACTTTAATTGGGTCCACTTTCCAAGATCAACCATCCACCCACTTTCCTGTACAAGGAAACGGGGGGCACACTTTGTCCCCAGGAGGAAGTACCACCCCACCTAGCCTCCCTCATGGGTCAGGGACACATAACACTCACACCATGGCCGACACGAATCCTCTTTTAGGGTTAGGTGCACAAAACATTCCCACCATGGCTGTGATCAACCCCCCACCACAACACCAGATACCATACTTGGCTTCCCTTAACATACCGGATCTGAATAAATTCACTAACGATCCTATCTTGCATGACCCCACATGGTCTGCAATGCCTACTAAACTACCTTCAGATATCCCCAAGTTTGAAGGAAAAGTGGGAGATGACCCAACCAACCATATCATGACCTTTCATTTATGGTGCTCCTCCAATAGAATTTTGAACGACTCTATCCGATTGAGATTGTTTCAATGCACACTCATTGGCCCATCAGCCAAGTGGTATGTAGAAGAAAAATCTAGGTCCCATACGACCTTTGAATCTTTGGCTAAATAATTTTTCACCTTCTTTCAACTCCCAATCCGTCATGACAATGGTCTCGAACTACTCTCAGATTTTAAACAAATCTCTGCTACACACATCACCGACCACATTCACGAATGGTGTTGACGATGTAGTCTATGCAAAGAAAAAGCCACCAAGTAGAAATACCTCAACTAGTTTCTCAAATCACTTGTCTCCCTCCTTAACAAAGATGTGGCTGCCACCTTCCCCCAATTGGAGGAAGAATCCATCAACAAGGCCCAACAGTTCAAACTCATTTACTCACAGTCAGGATATTTATATACAGTACTACTTGATACCCCGAGAGTTGTGCCATTTGGCCAAGACAAACCTGTGATGTCTCACTTAGTAGATGGATTGATTGGTACCACAACACATCACAATCCACACCTCAAACAACCACCTATGTATGGAACACCTCAATATCCTCTAGTATATGGAGGACCCCCTTATTATTCTCCTCCCCCTATCAACAACCATACCCTCTTCCCCCCCCTCCTCCACCCATAAGCGGACCCCCGTCGGCCCCCATGACGTGCCCAGTGGTCTAACCAAGTTCTGGTACCCCCTCTACCTTAGCTTACACCCTAAGCACTAGTGAAGGTTCCACACCTTCCTATGTACCCTACGGATCATTACCACAACATAATCTGTACTTCCCATTTCCTGGTCCTCCCCAGGCCATTATTTCTCCACAAATACAACCACATGTTGGGGTTAATTATTTTCATCCCTCTCCCGTTCAACAATATCAAAATTTTGAATAGTTGAATACGGCTAATCCAACCCATCAGTCAAACAATGCCAAAAGGAAAGGAAAACACTGAAATAATAATAACCCAGGACCAGGAGAGAACCAAAACCACCCCCAACAAAACCAACCGACCGGGGGAAAACAGAACTAGGGGAACCAGAACCCCGAAGGGGGCAATAACAACAAACTCTAAGGGAATAATAAAAACACTCTTTGGACCAACTTCTCTTGTTCCCTTTGCAGTGAGTATGGCCATTATACCCACCATTTCCCTCAAATTGTTGATTTTAAATAGATGAAAGAGTCCGGAAGTGGACCACATCCCCCAACACTGCCTGCTCCCCAGCAGGCCCCACAACGATATGTGAAACAACCCCCCCCAACTGTGTTACAAAACCCCATACCATACCAAGGGGTAATGAACACCCAACATGAGATGCATCCGGACCCACCACATATGGGACAATATGCAAACCCAAGAACTCCTACAAATCGTACTATCCTCCTCGCTAGTGAGGAAGAAGTTCTTCTACAAATGTCTAGTCATTAATACAATGCACCTCCTGACCCTACTCCCACTACCTTGGAAGAAGCACCAGTCACAATTGGCCCACCTTTGATGACTCCTCACCCTAATACTGAACCCCTTTGTATTCCTCACATCCCATTCCGACTGAATGTCACCAAGCTTCAGGCTAGGGCAACCCACAATTATAGTCTGGTCAATGACTTGTCACAATCCCCCGCTGCCATGTCAGTCTTAGAAGTTATTCAAACCTGTCGTACTCAACATAAGTCATTACTTTCTTCTCTGGGGGAAATTGAACCTGCTGATAATCGCCTCATCACCTTTGATATTGATAGTGGGGAACCCTATCTCTCCGCTCTGGTCGCTTTCCAAATACCAGTTAAAATATGGAACATCATAGTTCACCGCTGCATCATTGATGAAGGTGTATCCACATGCATCATGTCCAAAACCATATGGTAGAAACTGAGTTCCCCCGATATCATACCATCAACCATCACTTTGTGAGCTTATGATGGATGACCATCCTCTCCTGAAGGGCTCTTTCAAAATGTCCCCATTGAACTCGAGGGAAAAACTATCCTCATTGACATTGAATTTATCGATGCTTCGCTCGATTACAACATCTTTTTCAGACATAGCTACATGTATGCAATGAAGGCTTTGGCCTCTTTTGTGTTTCACACAATGATGTTCCCTCACAAAGGAAAGATCATCACTATAGACCAAGTTTCACAGTATGAGCCCAACCCTTCCTTCAACATCGATAACATATTACCTCTCATTCACACTAATCTTGAGACCTTCACTTGATCATTTCACATATCAATGTCCTACGATCATTGAATACAGGCATCGCCAAATGGCCCTTATTCAAAACCCTACACCCCCCCTCTAGTAGAACCAGTGAGTACCCCAACCCCATCACTTGACATGGTTCATATCTTCTCGCAAAAACCTGAGGCACTTTGGTTCCTGGATGATCTATATGAGGATTTCCCCCCAAATACCCCAAATTCTCCAATTCATTTCCCCACAAAAATTCTACGCCCGACTACCATTTTCAACCCACAATATCTTGATATTTGGTTCATGTCGAGAAAACCATCGCAACCCCCTTGCATCACCCTCCCTACCTCTTCACCACCCGAAGACAACCACGTGGTGACAGTCACCAATGTTGTTCCCCCAGATCCACTATATTCTCGACAATTCCACTACGATGATAACATCCTCGAGGAATTAACCACCCCTGATTTCCCATGGGATCCGTTCCATCACCGAGAACTCTTTCTCTCACAAAATGCCTTTGCACCTCTTAGCCAAACCTCCATATACGCAATCGAATCCGAAGATTTTATCTCATTAGGGAATATAGACTGGTTCAAAAACCCTATCCCTGCCCACAATGCTTTTGAGGAAGGTAATATGGCCAACATTTCCCCCATTGTCAAAATTGATATTTCCATCAAACTTGACATCATAGAGGAAATCACCATCGGTGCTGCATGCTCTCCTGAAGAACTCATCGCTTACAAAGCTCTCTTCCAGGAATACCAAGACATTTTTGCTTGGTCATCCATAGAGATGCCTGACCTTGATTCCTCTATTATCGAACATCGTATAGACACATGGCCTGATATTACCTCTGTATGAAAAAAACAACGTCCATTACACCCATCCAAAGAAGCAGCCATCAAATCCAAAATTGACAAATTACACGCTGCAGGGTTCATATACCCCATCGCATATACGTCATGGGTCTCCAACACCATCCCCGTTAACAAAAAACAGGGTACTATCTGCATCTATACAGACTTTCACGATCTCAATCACACTTATCCCAAAGACAATTTCCCAACACCCTTTATCGACCAAATTATCGATGATTGTGTTGGCCACGAGGCTTTGTCCTTCATGGATGGCTTCTCTGTCTACAACAAAATTCAGATCCACCCAGCCGATCAATACAAAACTGCATTCACTACCCCTTGGGGTTCCTTTGCATATCGTTTCATGCCTTTCATCCTCAAGAACGCTGGAGCCACTTTCCAACACGCCATAACATACATTTTTCATGATCTGGCTCAAATAATTCTTGCCTACTTGGATGATCTCACCACTCGATCCAAGAAGCACAGTCAACACCTAGATGACTTATGCATTGTATTTCACAGGTGTCGTCAGTACCATATCCGGTTGAATCCCCTCAAGTGTGTATTCTGCGTCACCTTAGGATGCCTCCTTGGGTTCATCGTTTCCCAGCATGGTATCATAGTAGATCCCCTCAAGGTCCAGGCCATCACGAAAATTCCCCCTCTTCGGAATTTACGCCAGCTGCAAAGCTTACAAGGAAAAGCTAATTTTTTACGCAGCATTGTCTCTGATTATGCTACTCGGGAACATGGCTTCCTTCTCTTACTACACCATGACATCCCATTCTAATGGGATGAACATGCTCAAAACGCTTTTGATGATCTCAAAGCATCCCTCTCCACCCATTGATTAGTCCACCCGACTATAACCACGACTATATCCTCTATTAATCAGCCTCAACCATCTCCATAGCAGGAGTTCTCATCCAATTAGGGGAGAACGACCGAGAGCATGTTATATATTATGTTATTAAAAACCTTTCAGGGACACCCTTGAAATAAAATCACGAAGAGAAACTATCCCTTGCAGTTGTCCTCGCAGTCCAAAAACTATGCCATTACATCCTGCTTCGAACTACCAAGGTCATAGATGATTCCAAACCAATGCAATACTTTCTTAGTCCCTGAAAAATTAATGGCAAATTTTCTCGAGGGATCGTCATCCTCTAGGACTATGACCTCAAATTTTCAACACCGAAGAGAAATAAATCCCTCGTACTTTCTGAACTCATTACAACATTTCCTTCCGATACTACCAGTACCCCTATCAATACCGACTTACCTGACGAATATCTATTTTACATCCCCTCAAATGATCCTTGGTACGGAGATCTTCTTGTCTACCTTCGAACAAAAAATTTTAGAAACCACGTCTCCAGGGACAATTGTTGACATATTCAGCACCAGGCCCTTTTCTACCTCCTTATCGGTGATATCTTATATCACCATGGGGTCAACACCATAATTTGTCGATGTTTGACTATTGACGAATTTGAATGAGTCTTGAATGGTTGCCACAATGACACTTGCGGTGGCCACCTCTCAGGGATGTCCACCACCCAGAAAATCATTCAAGTCGATTATTTTTGGCCCACATTGTTTCACGAATGCATCCACACTGTGAAGCAATGTGACAAATGTCAGTTATATTCCAACAAAGTGAGAGCGCCACCTTGTCTTCTCCACCCAGTCATTACTGTTGACCCCTTTTGCAAATGGGGCATCAACTTCATGACTTGCAACCCCCCATCTAGTAATGGACACAAATACATTGTCGTGGAAATCAATTATTTCACCAAATGGGTCGAATCCATGCCCACCTTCAACAACACCGCTGACACTGCAACACATTTTTTCTTCAACTATGTCATCTCCCGCTTTGGAGTCCCCCTATATCTAGTCTTCGATCAGGGGAAACACTTCAAGAATGAGATTTTTGTCGAACTCTCCTCCAGGTTAGGATTCTCCCATGAGTTTGCCTCCCTATACTACCCTCAGTCCAATGGACAGGTAGAGGTGGTTAACAAGGTCCTCAAAACCATGTTGCAATGAACGGTGAACAAACATAAGACTAATTGGCACCTTATGTTGTTTTTCGCACCGTGGGCTTATCGCATGGTAGTTAAAAATGCCACTGGTTTCACACCATTTCATCTAGTCCATGGGGTCAAGGCCACTCTACCCATCGAATGAGAAATCCCCACATTACGCATTGCTATTGGGCTATTACCCGACACTTCTCTGATGGAGCAACGTTTTCTGAACTTAGAGTTGTTGGATGAAGACCATCGATATTCATTACAGAACAATGAGGCATCCAAAAAATGGTCAAAGGACACCTTTGATCGCCATGTCAACCTTCGATCATTCAATGAAGGGGACCTCGTCCTCGCTTACAATATCTCCCACGATACCTTCAGCTATGGCAAGTTCGAGTCATTATGGCATGGACCTTACATCATCCAAAATTGCCTCACTAAAGTTGCATACATCCTGGCCTCTCCCGAAGGCCACCCCCTCAAGGAAACAGTCAATGGGTTGTACTTAAAGAAATTTTATGCTTGAGCATAGCCATCCTACACACTCATAGTCCCCGTGCCACCATCCATCCTCGGCCCCCGGGGAGAATTTTCTCACATCACGCCCAGGTACGCATGCTTATGCTCAAAATTATCAAATAACCATTATATGTTCTTTATCTTAAAATATTATTCACGCCAGTTATTTGGTGTTCATGTGTGCAGGTATTTGGTCACCACAAATTAGCACGACCCTTTTATATATAACATCACTACTAGCATGTAATCATTCCCCTTTGAATATCAATTTCATCTCCCAGTCACACCCTTCAATATTTATCTCTAAGGTCCCCCCATCCGTCTCTGCAGTACTCACACCTCCATTGCATTTTAGTATTGTCACCTGGTAGCACTCCCCCCCATGAGTTGTCCCATTCATAGTCCCCCTTTCACTTTGACACTCATGCTGCTTTCACCCCCTAGGGATAGGATTCCTCCTAGTCTTTTCATTCTCGATAATTAGCCGCATGTTCCTTCTCCTCATTTTGATAACTTCCCCATAATGGACTCTTGCGTAATCTCGTTCCGATTATCCTTTTTTAATGCACCTCCTCAATATCATTAGCCCTCCATCTCATCCACCATCAGTTTTCCCATCTGCATATTCTCCTCCATTCATTTCACCTAATATAGAAACCCACCTATGGGGCCCCCACTCTCCACCTACTTTCCACGCAACTTGCGCCCTCACAGGCCAAGCCATATTTCACAGGGGCACCCGTTTCTATATTTGCACACTTTTCCCAACTGATTCATTATTTATTTTGGTAACTGTACAAATCCTTTGTTTTTATCCATTACATTGTTTTTTGTCATCACCTTTGGCGACATTCCTTTTTCTGAAAAAATCAACCCATGTCTCCCTTGGTTGGGGCATACATTATCTCCTACTCTTGTTGACATTGTCCATAAACCCCGAGCATCTCGCAACCCATGTACCCCTGATCTCTGAGTTTGTCTACTTTGTCACACCTCTGGCACAATTTAACCCCAATCTAGTCGTCCCCCTGACACTAGATTTAGTTTCATAGTTGTTGCCACTTATCCTTCACAAATCCCCCAACCAAGGGAAATATTGAGTCTCCCCATATCTCGACTCTATCCATGTTCCTCCTCAGTTCCCGATTTTACCCGGTGTATTTCATGAATCCCTTTGCTTCTTGGAGTCACATTTCCCTTTCTTTCGACATCAACACAGTTCCCAGAAGGGGGACAATATCTTGGCTCTCATTACCTTTATAATAAAAAGTCTTGGATGACACAGAGAGAACCATCATTTTTCTCTGCCGTCGTTGACCCCCATGACATTCGACTTCAACACTTTATCATGTGGCGGTGGGTCTTACTTTGCCACTATTGTAGTTGTTTTTATATATGTTGAAGACCTCTGAAATTTGATATACTATCAATGTCTGTGTATCATCGACAGTTCTCACAGGTTTCCTTACCTTTTTCATAGTTTGTTCACCATCAAAATTGTCCTCTTTCATTATCAAACTTCCTCAGAAGGTGCTGCAGTGATCTACGTCAACACACAACTTCAATTACTGTATTACACTTTTTTGAGTTACTTGACACGAGCATGGGGCATGCCCGCCTCGTTTGTACACATTTTTTTTTTCACCCCTTACGAAAGGTTTGGGTCTTATAGTTTCCCCGCTCCCTCCAATGGGTCACTCTTGATACTCCCCTCAACACTCTTTCTTACAAAGGTACTCTCAGTAGAAGAAACATTGATGTATTTCGGCTATACGTATGCCCCTAACCTCACACATCAGGGGGCATCTATTATCACTGGAATTTCGTCCGCAAATGGTTACAGGAATCCAACATCTTCAAAACACCCATTAGTTCACTCATGTGTTGGATTACTGAGAGGGGGGGTGAATCAATAATAACGTAATTATAATCCTTTTTCTTCAAATGTTATATCAATGTAGAATTATTATCTAATAATGAGCAGTAATAAATAAACAATAACACACATGCACAGTACACCAATGTTTTATGTGGAAACCCAAATCAGGAGAAAACCATGGAATGACTTTTCTTATATGTCTTGAAGAATTACATTCATTGGAAGCACCAACTTCCTTTGTTTTCCAACTGCAACTAGAAGGAGGCTCCAACCCCCTAGTTTCTTAGGCTACAACCTGAGGG
>JZKD02S1663936.1:148387-161812 GCA_000966675.3 Picea glauca
TTAGTTGTTTTCTTTCTAACCTTTTACATTACAGCTGTCATGACTAGCAGAGCCCAACTAGGCATGTAAGCACTCACTTTTTTCTCACACATCGACGAAAAGAGTGCAAACACTCCTCATATTTTTCGGTCCTGAAAACCATACGTTTGGTTCATTTGTTCTAGGTTGTTCCCTTTCAAAGTGTCTTGTTCCCCTTTGAATGTCAATGCTGGACACAAAACCCACATCTGTTTTAGCCATAGTGACATATAAAAGGAAATCAATTTTTCTCCTCATATTTTATGTTCCTGAAAACCATACGTTTGGTGCATTTTTTTTTCAAGTTGTTCCCTTCCAATCACATATGTCCACTTCCATGTCCTAAACATCATACCATAGCTCTTTGGAAAATAAAAATGCAAAGGGGTTTACAAAATGAATTTAGAGTTGTCATTGTGAAGGAAGCATCTACCAGGGCCTTGCCATCCTTTCTTTCCAGGTTGTGACAGGGCATGCTTTTATTCTTTGGATCAAAAACCATGTTTAGTTGTTGGTTTTATGTTGTCCTTTGTGTCTTGCAAAGCATATTCCATCACTAGTTTTAGATCTGGAGCTCGTCTTCTAGAAATGGTTCTTTGTAATCTGAATGGCCAGTTCACTTATCTGTATCAAACTGGATTTCATGTTGTAAGATAATTGAAACATCTTAGAATATCTTCTTTGTGTTGTAAGATAATTTAAAACTTAAGAAGTTGTGTTGTGTGTTGGTCCCGTTCAAATGGTAAAAGTCTGTAATGCCTAGTTCTTTCACTTTTTTTTATCTGACATACCATCTATATGGGTTTTCTCAGTGAAGGGCGTCAAGAAGTCGTTTCAGATCTATTTTGGTGTTAATTTGTGAAGAGTGGGGATGAAAATAAATGGTGAATAGGAGTGTAAAACTATGTACAATGTCTACCGAAACGCTTATAGGATGCACACATAGAATAACTTCAAAAAATGATATGCCTTAAATACTTCGTCTTTGTCTACCGAAACGCTTAATGTTATTTCATTTGTGTTGTCTCTTTTGTATGGTTCACTTTTCACTATAACTTTGTTTGTTTTTCATATGCTATAGAGACCATGGGGCATTAGATTTGTCACGAGGAAGGTTGAAGGATACATAGCGGAATTTGTATGCAGTTCTGGATTTATAGTTTTAATTTTTCTTTTTTTCCCTATTTGCATATTATCTAAATATAGCTAAGAAACATCTTGAAAATCACAACTTAAAAGATGAAGAAAGTAATAAATGTTGAGTACTATGAAATAGATACAAACTCCATTGTACATGACAACATTGACCATGTATTGCATATCAATGGGATTTTTAAATTAGATGCATTCTTGTATACTGTGGGAGATTGCCTCTTCGATGCATTTCAAGTTCTGTTGCATTTCCGTTATTCCTCAAATGACGCGTGCATGGATTGATAGATCATTTCCTGGCTTGTTTAGAAATTGGTGACATTGAGGCATTGGAGTCATATCAATACGAATTGGCATCTGATTTTCTTTGCCAATTGCATGGCATACATGTTGTCACTACGTATTTTTCAAAGATGTGGTTGTTTGCATATGCAACTCTTCCTACACATGAGAGGGGGCTTTGGGGGGATACATTTTGTATACGGTGGATGTCCAAGTGGTTGAATATATCAATTGGAATATGGTCATTAACAAGAAAAACAAGATATCTACTATTCAATAGAACTGCATCTACGGATCCATATTGCATCTTGTTCCATGATGCCAATCATGTCAGTGGTCATTATGAACCACTACTCTATAGAAAACTATCCATATGCAATCTTGGAGGACCTCATATTTACTTTTCCCTCATTTTCACAGACCTTTAATCGCATTGGAAACGAATTATGCATCATATACACTCCCATGGATTGAACATAGTGACAACTATTTCATCTAGTTGTGGATATAGTCTGTTCAATGCAATTTTCTATTTGGTAGAAACAAATTTCAATGTGCACTAGTTGTGCCTTTACACTGTGCAATCCTTTTGCAATGCAACTATAGGTGGCAGTCAACATGATTTTAACTTCTTGGATCAACACCTTTTACCATATATCCTAGAAAGTATGTCGATAGTTGGAAGTTGAAAACAATACCTTGTAAACATGGAAATTCCATATGAGAAAGGAAATGTAGAGGGTGGCAGATTATGTTTGCAATGGCTATCTATATTCAGAGTAAATATTCAAGTCTAGTTGGCCCTGTCGGATGGTACTGTCTATTGCTACTGTATTGATTCAAGCTACGATTGAACAATTGACATCTTGTCGTTGAAAACAAACATGCTACACATCCATTATCAACCTTTGATAAGAAATAATACCAGTTTAGGGTCCACTGTCCATGCCACCCAAACCTCATCGAATTTGCATAAGCGTCACATGCTATTTAATCAGAATGAAACTCATCCTAGTTGTGGTGAGTTCATACAAATCTTAAACAAAAAGCGTAGACTAACTTATCGCAACTTGAAAAAGGTCATACGTGAGAGAAAAAAATGCATTGGTACTCTTCCTTCTAGACAAAAACTCACATATCACAACCTAAAAAAAATTGTTCGTGCACAACACAATTTCATTTTCGCACTCTCTGTTGAACACAAACATCACATGTCTAATGACAAAGAACATCATCGTTTTCACCACCCAGATGGTGAGGATGCAATGCTCATAACAAATGTCGATTCCACCTTCAACATGGCTTGTCAACAAGTGAAAATAGTTCCCAGTGGCAACCATAAGTTAATCTACCACATGTTGAAAAAACAGATGCGTGAGAGAAATAAGTACAACCACATATCCCACAATGGTCATGGTATTGACCGAGAGGAAAAAATCACATATGGTTCCCTATATCCAACACCATGCACTGCTATCAATGAAAACCAACAAACACTTACTACGCGTGCTTGTCTAGGGAAGAGGGATGCAAAAAATATCTATATGAAACAAATTAAAGACACTCCTTCCATTGCATGTGCGGTTTGCGATCAATTGAATTTCACAAAATACATTAAGTCTTTCACCCCTGACTTGCAAAAAAAATACCTCGTCTTGACACTAAATGATAAAACATTTTCCAGTGGCAATATTTGTCTTCCATGTAAACAATCACTTGAAAATGGAAAATTGCCACACTTTGCAACGCCTGACCAAATAAGATGTAATACACCATTACCAAATGTAAGTACACATACAAAAATTGAAGAGATTTTTGTGTCTTTGCGAATTGCATTTTCACAAATCAGACCCTAGGGCTATAAACGACCCCAAATGGGCTTAACATGATCAATTATTAATGTGCTTGTGCAACTAGATGTTGTGCAAAAAGCCTTGCCACAATTCATTAGAGATACAATGAAAATTGTTGTAGCTCTAAAACGAAGTTTGCAATACAAGAATGCATACCATACACGTAAAGTGCGTGTGCATGTTGTCATGAAAGAATTAAAAGAATTATGTTCCAGGGACCTGTACAAAGCGCAAAACATTTGTATAAATGATAACTGGAACAATTTTCTTGAAGAAGGATACGACAGCTCTGCACAGACTTTCAAAAATTCTAGTGAATTTGATACAAGTGAAGAATCGGAGAATGAAAGACCTGTTGAAACATTGATACATGGATTCATTGACTCACAGTGCATTCATGACTTGAAATACAAGATTTTCAAAATTGCAAATGCCGAAGGGAAACATCCACTTGGAATATTCAAGGACAAATTTTCTAAGGAAATGAACCTCAAAACACTGTTCTATGGAGATCCATGTCCCAGTGACATCACAGAATAATTCAACTACCAAAAAATAGTTCGATGGGAACTACTACATTCAAGAGGTGGCTTCTCCTGTCACATAACAAATTTGTTTTTCAAAACAATGCACATAATAATTGAGAAAGTGCTCTCTTGCATGTGGGTGCGAATAAGAAAAGGCTAGCTACAAGGAATAGTTTGATTGGCCAAGGATTTCAAGTACAAAGTAAACCTAGAAAAAATCCTAAAATTTGATATTGGATACATACGTATAAAAAACAATTGCATATCTCCTCATTATTTGCAACAAAACAAGAAAACTATTTTTGCAATGATCCAACAATTGGGACCGCCAAAAATTTTCATCACATTTACAAGTGTAGAGCATAATTGGGATCCGTTGGTGGCTATGGTGTCTACATTGTATAGGAACAAGAAAAGGAAAAAAAAAATTGATACATTGAAAATGATGACATTGACTTCCTCATAAGAAAATACCCAGTGACATGTGCTCTCTACTATAGGCATAGAATAAATGCTTTGAGGCAATTGATATGGCATGATGAAATGTTCTTCAAAAAAATATCAGACTACTATTTTGTGACTGAATTCCAGAAGAGAGGGAGTTTTTGGCATATCTTTCAAGAAAAGAATGTGTTTTTCATTGATGGAAAGAACAACAATGATGACACTAAGAAGATTGATGGTAAGAACAATAGCGAGGACACTCAAACAAGCACAGAGGAAGAGATTAAACCTCAGTCGTCGGATCGTAGCACGAAGGACTAGCAACCATTGGATCCAGTATAACTACGAAGAGGATAATGGCCAATATCCACCCTCCAACTCACGATATGCACAGTCACGAAATGATCTGTGTCGTTGGATCCAGAGGACACATGGTGAGTGATCATCATTTCGTTGACTGAAGAGTCAAAGGAAGGAGGTGCTCTAACCTTTGAAGTCACGAAATAAAAAATCGCAATAAGATCTGGAGTGTTAGATCATAGAGGGTTGTGGAATGTTGATCTAGAGTATTTCAGATATCAGGAGTTAGAAGAGTCAGGGTTGGCTCACGTTCAAACATCCGAAACAAAAAATCGCGATAAGACATGGATTTTTAGATCATAGAGGTCCATGGACCATTGATCTGATATGAAGTCTGAGTTCATGAAGAGGAGATCTTGACCATTGGATCGAGGACTAATCTAGGTCATCATATCCAAGAGAAGAACATGTGCCACGAGAGGAGATCCACGTCATCAAGGACAGTTGCAGACCATGTCAGGAAGGACCACATTGTTATCACTGAAATTTCATCCGCAAATGGTTAAAAGAATCTAGCATCGTCAAACAGTTATGAGGTCACCCATGGACCAAAATTACCACAAAAGCATTTCCAAAAGGTCCAAAACTATACAAACAGTGATAAAATTAAGGTGTGTTATGACTACACAGGGCGTGCATGCACATGCGCAAACTAGAAACGTAGGAAAAGCACACATGCGCCCGATGCGCGACTGTGGTCGCTAAAATCCACGCACATATGAGAATGATGCATTTATGAGATTGGTCAGCCTCCCACCCACTTCTAGATCAGCTTCCAAGTTGATTTGACACCCAAATCTGGACTAGATCTGACTGGGTGGCTGGTCAAAGACCTAAAAATGCCCTAATTAGCCTCTTTTCACACTACAAGTTGATTGCACAATACCTCAAAGAGGTGTTATAAAGCAAGGCCATGGGTGCATTTCATTTTCAAGTAATTCAATAGAAAATTTATGCTGCTACTATTCTCTTGAGGAATCCTCTATTCTCATCAAGAGTATACTAGAACCATTACATTGGGCAATCCATCTCACCTCTTGAGTGGATTAGCTTGGAATTCTTTCACCATTTCATTCAAATTTGTAAGAAGAGCTTATTTGTGGGGGTCCAAGAGCCCTCCCTTGGAGGAAGAAGGGACTCATAGTCCTCTTTCTTCTTGGTGTTTTCTTTCACTGATATAAACCTTGCCATTGGTGACATGAGTCTTATTGGTTTTTTGTTGTTATGTCCTTATGCTCAATAGTTTAGTTGTTCTTTTATTTCTTAGTTTAATTCTTAGTTGTTCTTTTATATTTCTTTCTCTAAACCTTTTCCTTTACAACTGTCCTGCTTAGAAAACCCAACTAAGCTTGTAAGCACCTCTGTTTTTCTCATCTAGGTGGCAAAAGAGGTGCAACACACATCATACAGGAACTCACGAAATCCCGAAATGCAAAAGTTAATCATGACCGTTGAGTCACTAGAAATCTCAGACCGTTGATCTGAGGTGATTGAAGTCAGGAGTTTGGGAATTGAAAGAAGGGAGGTGCTCTAACCTCTGACATCATGAGTGGAAAAATGCTCGAATGTTTGGCCTGTGGTCATAGCCAAGGTCACATCTTCATTGGATTAAGGGAGGAGCTAGCACATTGTTAGGCTCCACATTGGAGATGAAAAATCACGAAATGCCTTTTATTTTTAATAGGGTTGTGGTCACATTAGCAGAAGAGAAGGGAAGGAGCTAGTTTTTCTAGGCTCCATTTCAGAGTTTCACGAGTTGGGAAAATCGAGGTGACTCACAGTCGATCACCCGAAACACGAAATCGCGAAATGAGTTTTGTTTGGCGTATGGTCACAACGAGTGGGAATGTAGGGAGAAACATGCCTAGTACTAGTTCGAGCAAGTAAAGTTCACGAGAAACATATTTGAAATGTCAACAAGTCTATGCGGATTTAATCCAACAGTGTTTATTAATCGACATTTTGAGCAAAGGGTGACTGTTGCACTTCACGACCTATTGATCACTTACAATTCAATTAGCAGATCTGAATCATAGTTCTTGGTTTTTTTTGGCGATTTGGTAGCTTGTGCGTTTCTTTGGATATCAAAAGTGTAACTAAATGGAAGGATTGTATAAAATCAATAGCAATACACCGTGACTGAGTTAGGCTGGTTGTTCTCACTAGAAAAATGAGTTGAACTGGGAGAAAGGAAAATCACAGTATGCACAGTGTGAGATCAAACTCAGAGATGAGAAACAGAAGTTGAACATAACATACAAGGTGAAGAGAGAAGAATGTACACATACCAAAGAGCATGAGAGGAACAAAGAAAGAACAGATAGAAAGAGACAACAAGTCAAGCCAAGTATGAACAGAACAAAATAATAGTGAAGTAGAGAAGAATTGTAGAATAGAGAAGAAGTGGTAAGAATTGATATATCTGTATTGTTGGTTATTCAATCATTTATTTATAATTAGGGAGGTAGGGAGGTGCTAGGGAGGAATGTAGTCCTCTGTTATTCAAGTTGGTGCTTGAATACTGGAATTTGTAGCTTTCATCTAGTTGCGGCTAGAAAACAGGATGGCAGGGTGGTGCTAGGGAAAACACAAATTTTTCTGTATGCAAGTTGGTGCATGTATAAGTGGAAGTAGGTGCTTCCATCCAGTTGGTGCTGAAACACTTAGGGAGTTGGTGCTTCCTTCTAGTGGGTGCTAGAGAAACCAAAGAGTTGGTCCTCTCTAAAAGTTGCAGCTTGTAAAATAGAGGTGGTAGCCTCATTTTGAGTTGGTGCTCAAAGATAGATGATGTAAAGAACATAAAAGACTGCCTATCATTCGAAGAAGAAGAGGTTTTCTCCCTTTATGGGTTTCCTCATGAATATTTGTCTCTTTGTATATCATATGTTTGATTGATGTTTATTATTTCGGTTGTTCATATCTTGTATAATCTTGATGGCCACTTGGAGAGGATTGAAAAAATGTTTTAATAGACATAATATTGTTTAATCATAGTAACAATTGATTCACCCCCCCCCTCTCAGTTGTCTTAGTAATTTCAACAATTGGTATCAGAGCCGGTTCATTTTATTTAAAGGTAGATCTGTAAGCTTAAACATGACAAGTCATGAAGGGACTTCAACCAATAAGCCTCCTTTGTTTGATGGAACAAATTTTGCCTTCTGGAAAGTTAGAATGAGAACATACATAATGGCCTTAGGTGATGATGTTTGGGATGTAGTAGAAACTAGATATATAAATCCTGTTGTGCTATCTTCTAAATATGATAAGTTAGAATTTAGCTTCAATGCAAAGGCAATGAATGCTATCTTGAATGGACTTTCTGAAGTTGAGTTTGTAAAGGTGATGCATCTTGAATATGCCAAAGCAACGTGGGATAAACTTATTAGCAGTTATGAAGGAAATGAGAAAGTAAAAGATGCCAAACTTCAAACATATAGATTGAAATTTGAACAACTAAAGATGAATGAGAATGAAACATTTAATAAGTATTTTTTAAGAGTTGAAGAGATTGTGAATGCCATGAAGGGTCTTGGTGAGAAGATTGAAGATGTATTTTTAGTGCAGAAGATTTTAAGATCTCTGCTTGACAGATTTAATCCAAAAGTTTCTGCAATAGAAGAATTAAATGATCTTAAAACTTTTTCTATTGATCAAATCCTAGGAACTCTTACTGCATATGAAATGAGAATTATCAAAGATAAATCCATCACTAGAGAAGCATATTTTAAATCAGACAAGAATATTGAGTCAGAATTAGATGATATTGAGGCAAAATTTGTGAGAAGGTTAAAGAAAGGATCAGGAAAATATCAAGGCAAGATTCCCTTAAAATATTTTAACTGTGGTAAGATAGGTCATTTTGCATCTAAGTGTCCTCCCAAGAAAAAGGACCAGAACTCTGATGATGAAAAGAAATACAAATTTAAGAAATATAGTAAAAATAAAAGTTTGTGTGCAAACAATGACGACTCCTCATAAGACATAGATAGTGATTCATCCTGTGAAGACAAAGTGAATGATTTTATTCTTATGGATATTGGAGACCTTGATGATGAACACACAGGAGGTGACATGGATGAAAAAGACACCATGGTGGATATGGAAGGTGAATTAATCAATGCTTTGGAAGAAATTGACAGACTCAGATTTAAGAAGAGAAAACAAAAATAGTTGTTGATGCAGTTTAAAATGAATGGTAAAAAACCTAATTAAGACTTTGCCTTGCTAAAAGTGGAGTTAGAAGAGGCAAGGAAAATAGAGGAAATTCTGAAACAACAGTTATCAGAGAAGAAAGCGAGATGTGAAGCCTTGGAAGAAGAGATAGTAAAAACCAAAAAAGAGATGGAGAAGTTTAAGGCATTGTATCACCAAAATCTGTCAAGTATAAAAGCCTCAGAAGGATTAACCTCCATTCTAAATCAGCAAAGGAATCCAAAGTTGAAATATGTCTTGGGTTATGAAGAAGGATCAAGTAGTGATCAACCAAGTAACACAAATCCATCAAGTTTGTCAAATCTACAATCATTGACAACAACCACTCTGTAGAAACAAAGAAAGATAATCAACCGCCAAGAAGGAATGAAAGAAAAATTAATAGAAATGAATCTGTAGATCAAAGAAATAACACAAACACAACTTCTGGTCAAAGAAATCATCAACATGGAAGAAATCGACTCGCTCAAAGAAGACAACCATTTTCCAGGTACAAGGATTTTTCTATGGATATTGTTTTTTTTGTTCTAACTTTGGTCACAAAGCTATAAATTGTTTTTTAAGATTTAGATATGAGAAATTGAGATACTCAAGGAATAATTATCTGCCACAAAAAATATTGAGACAACCAAGTAACAAACAACCACAACTACAAATCATGTGATGGTTGGGAAAAAGAAGCAGGTTAATCATAACAACAATTAAGAGCATAACAATCGTTATGATCTGTTATTCAGTGAACCAGAATGTTACACCTACCATAATTATGGACATAAAGCTACAGACTATGGCTTAAGGAACTATAAGCTATATTTCAATCCTATTGCTAAAAATTTCAAGGTTTGGAAGAAGAAAGAAGATGATAAGTGTGGATTAGTGTTACCATCCCAAAGACAAAATAATCCCTGGTATATTGACAGTTGATGTTCCAAACATACGACTGGAGACAAAAGTAAGTTTCTAACTCTAAGTGATATCAAATTAGGGAATGTAACTTTTGGAAATGATGCACCAGGAAAAATAAAAGGTAAAGGAATGGTAAGTTTGAGTAATGGAAAATGGAAAGTTCAAGATGTGTTGTTTGTAGATGGTCTGAAACATAATCTGCTTAGTGTAAGTCAAGTTTGTGACCGAGGATGTGAAGTTGTTTTTACTTCTAAATATTGTAGAATAAAATATGTGAATTCAGGAAAACTGATAGAAAAAGGGATAAGAACATAAAACAATGTCTATGTTTTAAAAGAGGAAAAAGAAGAATGTCACTTAAGCAAGTATGATGAAAGTTGGCTATGGAATAGGAGACTTGGACATCTAAATTTTGATCATATAATCAAACTTAGAAATAGTGGGCAGTAAAAGATCTTCCAAATATATCAAAGCCATATGATTCTATTTGTAAACCTTTCCAAATAGGAAATCTTACTCGAACATAGTTTAAATCTAAGAACTTTCCTTCTACAGAAAAACCTCTTCAGTTAGTACATATGGATTTATGTGGACTATCAAGGAAGGAAGGTATAGGAAAATCAAACTATTTCATGTTGATTATTGATAATTATTCTAGACTAAAATGGGTTTCCTTTTTGAAGGAAAAGTCTAAGGAATTCATAAAATTCAAAGTGTTTAAGGCTCTGACTAAGAATCAAATAGGAAAAAGATTGAAGGCGGTAAGGTCTGATAGAGGAGGAGAGTTTAGTTCATGGAATTTCAAAGAGTTTTGTGATAAACATGGGATCAAAAGAGAGTATACTATTCCAAGGACTCCACAGCAAAATGGAGTAGTTGAGAGGCATAATAGATCAGTTCAGCAGATGGCAAGATCAATGATGAATGGAAGGAATATTGTTCAGACATATTGGGTGGAAGCAATTCATACAATTGTACATATTCTTAACAAAGCTCATCTTAAGCCACACAGTGATAAGACTCCTTATGAACTATGGTTTGGAAGACCTGCTTCAATCAAACATTTTAAAATATTTGGGAGTAAGTGTTATATTAAGAATAATAATGAAAATATCAGTAAATATGATGACATGAATGATGAAGGTATATTCTTAGGGTATGCTACAAACAATAAAGGATACAGATGCTATAATAAGAGGCTGCATAAACTGGTTGATTGTATTGACATAAAATTTGATGAAGAAATAGTGGTATGAGATGTAAGCAGTGTTGAATCAACCACATAAGATATAGTTGAAGTTGAATATGAACAGTTCCAAGAATTAGAAAGAGAAGACTCTGATTTAGAGGGAGATACAAATACGCAGGCAGAATCAAATAAGAATACAGAAACAAAACCACCTCTCAGAATTGTTAGAAAGAATCATGCTGAAAATCAGATAATTGGAGATATGAATAAAAGAGTTCAGACAAGAAGGAAATTGATTAAACACTTAGAACAATCTCAGATTTATTTCCTATCTATGATTGCACCTAAAAATTTTGATGAAGCAAGAAAGCATGACGATTAGATTAGAGATATGAATGAAGAGCTTGATCTGATTGAGAAGAACACCACTTGGGAGCTTGTTCCTAGACCTAAAGATAAGAATGTAATAAGCTCCAAATGGGTATTCAAGAATAAAATGAATGAAAAAGGACAAATTGTTAGGAATAAAGCCAGATTGGTCTGTAAAGGGTATGCACAAGTTGAAGGATAGGATTTTGATGAAACCTTTGCATCAGTGGCAATATGGGAAACCATCAGGATGTTTCTTGCATATTCATATCATAAGAACTTTAAAGTATATCAAATGGATGTTAAGTCAACATTTCTCAATGTAGATCTAGAAGAAGAAGTATATATGGAGCAACTTGAAGGATTTTCACTAACAGATAATTCTAACAATGTCTGCAAGCTGAAGAAGGCTTTATATGGACTGAAACAAGTACCACGATCTTGGTATTATAGATTGGATAATTTTTTACAAAACAAAGGGTTCAAGAAAGGTACTATTGACAACAATCTATATATTAAGTCTGAAGGTGATGATCTATTAGTTGTTTTGGTTTATGTAGATGGCATAATTTTTGGATATACTAATGACTCTTTTGTTCAGTGGTTTGCTAATTCTATGAAAATAGAGTTTGAGATGTCAATGATAGTAGAAATGTCATATTTTATTGGTTTACAAGTAAATCAGAGTTCTGCAGGAATATTTATCTCTCAAGAAAAATATTTGAAAGAGATGTTGAAAAAGTTCCAGATGGAAGATTCCTCTCCTATTAGTACACCTATGGTGGTTGGTTGCAAGCTCAGTAAATATGACATTTCACCTGATGTTGATTAAAGAACATATCGATCAATGATAGGCAGTCTTTTGTACATTACAACATCTCGTCCTGATATAATGAAAGTTTTTGGAATGGTAGGTCATTATCAGTCCGTCCTAAACAAATTCATTTAGCATCTATCAAGAGGATATTCAAATATTTGAAGGGAACAATGACTTATGTTCTTTGGTATCCTAGAAATCAGAATTTTCAGTTAACTACTTATTCAGATGTTGATTGGGAAAATTGTGTGGATGAGAGAAATAACACCAGTGGAGGTGCATTCTTCCTAGGTGACTCTTTAGTAGCATGGCTTAGCAAGAAGTAGGGATCTATTTCATTATCAACTACAGAGTCAGAGTACATTGTTGTTGCTACTTGCTGCACTCATATTTTATGGATGATACAAACTCTTGCAGATTTTAAGGTAACTTATACTAATCCCATCCCACTTCACTATGATAACACTAGTGCCATTAGTGTCAACAAGAATCCTGTACTTCATTCAAAGACTAAGAATATACCAATAAAATACCATTTTCTCAGAGAACAAGTTACAAACAGAGTTTTTCAGTTGAATTATATTCCTTCCATGGAATAGATATTTGATATCTTTACTAAACCATTAGAAGTGACACCATTTCAATATATTCGTCAGAAGTTGGGGGTATCTTCTTTCGTCTAATTTGTTCACCTTGTTAGGGGGAGTACTTATTGAATATCTGTTGTATTTTTGGTAAGTATTGTAACATCTCAGTGGGAGCATATTTTATTTGACATTGATGTCAAAGGGGGAGAAAAGTTGTGGTTAGTTGTCTGGATTCTATAGAAAATCAGTGTAGGTGCAAACTTTCAGGGTTACCATCAATTCCAAAGGGGGATATTGTTGGCATATCTTTCAGGAAAAGAATGTGCTTTCCACTGATGGCAAGAACAACAATGATGAAACTCAGAAGATTGATGGAAAGAACAATAGTGAGGAGAACAACAATGAGGACACTCAAAAGAGCACAGAGGAGGAGATTAAACCTCAGCTGTCGGATCAGAGCACGAAGGACTAGAAAACATTGGATCCAATATAAATGCGAAGAGGATAATGGCCAAGATCCATCCTCCAACTTGTGATATGTTAAGTACCTATACCAGATATGAAGATATAATCAACACAATTACTGAATATACAATAGATCCACAAAGCAAGATAGAAGAAACCACACAATATTATTATCAAACCCTTGAGGTAGGGAAACACCATACAATGGATCCTATTATGGAAGGGATCCTCTCCTGTTCAC
>JZKD02S1663936.1:161965-196804 GCA_000966675.3 Picea glauca
TGGGCCTTATTTAATAATATAGTGGACCTAGTCCACCTTACATTGAATGACCTCCACTATTATCACTATGGGCCCTCTGGGCCCCCCCACTACCTCTCTAGCTACCTTACATGATATGTGCAATTGTGAAATGATCTGGGTCATTGGATCCAGAGGACACATGGCGAGAGATCAACATTTCGCTAACTGAAGAGTCAAAGGAAGGAGGTGCTCTAACCTTTGAAGTCACGAAACGTGAAATTGAAATAAGATCTGGACCATTAGATCATAGAGGGTTGTGGACCATTGATATAGAGTATTTCAGATATTGGGAGTTAGAAGAGTCAGGTTTGGGTCATTTTCAAACATCCGAAACGCAAAATTGTGATAAGACCTAGACCGTTAGATCACAGAGGGATATGGATCGTTGATCTGATATGAAGTCTGAGTTCACGAAGAGGAGATATTGACCGTTGGATCGAGGACTAATTTGGGTCATCATATCCAGGAGAAGAACATGTGCCATGAGAGGATATCTACATTAGTAAGGACAACTGCAGATCACATCAGAAAGGAACTCGTGAAATCCTGAAATGCAGAAGGTAATCATGAACGTTGAGTCAGGGGAAATCTCAAACCGTTGATCTAAGGTGATTGAAGTCAGGAGTTTGGGAATCAGAAGAAGGGAGGTTCTCTAAACTTCAACATTGTGAGTCAAGAAGTCACGAAACGCTCCAATGTTTGGCCCGTGGTCATAGCCAAGGTCACATAGTCATTGGATTAATTAAGGAACTAGCACATTGCTAGGCTCCACATCGGAGATGCAAAATCATGAAATGCCTTTTTTTTTAATAGGGTTGTGGTCACAACCATTGGTCACATTAGTGGAAGAGAAGGGAAGGAGCTAGTGTTCCTAGGCTCCATTTCAGAGTTTCACGAGTTGGGAAAATCGAGGTGACTCACAGTCGATCACCTGAAACGTGAAATCGCGAAACGAGTTTTGTTTGCGTATGGTCACAGTGAGTGGCCATGTGGGGAGAAACAGGCCTAGTGATATTTCGAGCAGGTAAAGTTCACTAGGAACATATTTGGAAGGTCATCAAGTAATTTTGTATTTAATCCAACGGTGTTGATTAATCGACATTTTGAGCGAAGGGTGACTGTTGCACTTCACAGACTATTGATCAATTACAATTCAGTTCGTAGAACTGAATCATAGTTCTTGGGGTTTTTTTGGCAATTCGGTAGCTTGTGTGTTTCTTTGGAGATTTGAAATGTAACTAAATGGAAGGATTGTATAAAAGAAATATGTCGTGACTGAGTTAGGTTGGTTGTTCTCACTGGAAAAATGAGTTTAACTAGGAGAAAGGAAAATCACAGTATGCATAGTGTGAGATGAAACTCAGAGATGAGAAACATAAGTTGAACATAACAAAAAAGGTGAAGAGAGAAGAATGTACACATACGAAATAGCATGAGAGGAACAAAGAAATGATAGATAGAAAGAGACAACAAGTCAAGCCAAGTATGAACAAAACATAAGAATAGTGAAGCAGAGAAGAATTGCAGAATAGAGAAGAAGTGGTAAGAATTGATATATCTGTAATGTTGGTTATTCAATCATTTATTTATAATCAAGGAGGTAGGGAGGTTCTAGGGAGGACTGTAGTCCTCTATTATTCAAGTTGGTGCTTGAATAATCGATGTTGTGCCTGTATAAGTGGAATTAGGTGCTTCCATCCAGTTGGTGTTGAAACACTCAGGGAGTTGGTGATTCCTTCTAGTGGGTGCTAGAGAAACCATAGAGTTGGTGCTCTCAACAAGTTGCAGCTTGTAAAATAGAGGTGGTAGCCTAATTTTGAGTTGGTTTTCAAAGATATATGATGTACAGAACATAAAATACTGCTTATCATTCGAAGAAGAAGAGGTTTTCTCCCTTTATGGGTTTCCGCATGAAAATATGTCTTTGTGTATATCATATGTGTTATTGATTTTTATTATTTATGTTGTTCATATCCTGTATAATATTGAAGGCCAGTTGGAGAAGATTGAAAAACTATTTTAATAGACATAATATTGTTTAAGCACAGTAACAATTGATTCAACCCCCCTCTCAGTTGTCTTAGTAATTTCAACAGGAGTGAGCATGGCCATGCACTGTTGTGGATAGAGGGTGCACCAGTCTATGGAAAGGACATCAACTCACATATTGATTAGTTTATGGAAAAATACATGACATGCAACACATATCATTTGGATCCAAAAATTTCCAAAGTTCATAGACATTATCATACAAGAAGCTATAAAAAACGAAAAAAATCACATTGCATATATAAATTCCATGTGCCACCAATGAGAACAACAAGAATCATAGAGATAATTAGTTTAGAGGACAATGTTCTCATTGAGAAATTTAGATCTTTGTTCGCATTTCTAGAAAAACGAGACTTTGATGACTTAATGAGCTTCGAATACTTCTTGGCAGAGCTAAATCTAATAGAAGATGAGTACATCCAAGCCATACAATGTACACTTAAATAACCAACAGTTTTCCATAAATGAAAACTTTCCCATATTTGGAACAACGGTTTCTCCAAAGACATGCCATTTATGTGGAATGCAAATACAAATGCACAGTATGTCCTCAATGCATATGTTGCAACATCATATTGTACCTCGTACACAAAAAAGGTAGGCAAATCTATGACAAGTGCATTCAGAAGAATATGCAAAGAACATGAAAGAAGTCATATTGATACTATGCAAATGATATGTACTCTAGGAAACACATTACTTAATATTCAACAAATGTATGCTCAACAAGAAGTCCACATTGCACTTTCCCTACCCCTCAATTGTAGTTCAACAAAACGTTTCTTCATAAACACATCTCCACTTGAGAAACACACATTTGTTCTTAAACCATCGTCTTTGCTAGAACAAGAGCCTGATAATTCATAGGACGTGTTATTTCGCTCTATTATTGATTATTACCTCTAGCGTCCATCTCCTATTAAGCATATCTACTTAGCAGAGTTCGTATCTCATTACAAAAAAATGGTGCACCCAGATAAAAAATAAAAAAAACCTCTATAATACACTTTGTCAAATAAAACAAACATACTGACTATGAAAACTATTATAGAGAAAAAATTATTTTTGTACGTTCCATTTGATGAAAATGAAAACACATTAAAAAATAACTTCCCTACATGGGAAATTGTGTATATTGCTTATGATATTATAGTACAAACCAATGAATCTAGATTTACATACAATGTTAATCCAACATGGGGTGATTTAGAAAGTGCAGTTCATGAACTAGAAAACCCTGACAATGTTGATGAGACATTGACAAACCATAAAACAACTAGAAATCTTTATGAGTCCTATGACTTGCAAGAAGATTTTCCTCCTCCTCGAGCAACCGACATTGAAAAACGCATCAATCTTGGCTTTCAAGTCACAAAACATCCTTTCTTTATTGAAAATAATGAATACTACAGAGTCAGACGACTATTGAATCCAAAACAACAAGAAATTCTAAAGGACATTCCAATTAAAAGATGCTTAAACATGCACACTCCTGTGCACTTGTTCCTTATAGGCAGCGCAGGAACAGGTAAGACATTCACAACAAAAGAACTATTCCAAATTCTTATATGAATCTTTGATTCAAACAATTTGTCCAACCCTATGAAACCAAAGGGGATAATAGTTGCATACACAAGAAAAGTTGCATATAATGCAGGTGGAACAACAATGCACTCTGAATTTTTTATGCCTTTTAACAAGTCACGGTTTATTCCACTCAACAAGGAAATGTTAGATACCTTGTCTAAGCTTTATGATGAACTACAACTTGTCTTCATAGATGAGGCATCTTTTATTTGAAGTCGCTTCTTGTATTCCATTGACAACCGACTGAGAAACATAAAACATGTGCACACCAAATACTTTGGAAGCATTGACATGATGTTCTGTGGGGATCTATACCAGGTGCAACCCATCCAAGATTCTTTGATATTTGAAAAACCTATGGTCAATATGCAAACAATGGCGCATGACTTCTAGAAACACAATATAAAATTATTTGAATTTCATACTACAATGCGACAGACAGATGAAAACTTTATTGCAATTTTGAATAGAATACGGAAAAACAACCAAACATCTAATGACTTAACATATATCAATTCAAGGTGCATGCAACCTACACCAACATAACCAACCTTCCCTTACCTTTTCTACATGAATAGGAATGTTGCAATGCATAACATGTACATGTCATCGCTCATGTCTGGCGATGATATCATCATCAATTCAATTTACCTCGAAGAATACAACCATGGATATGTACCACGTCATGAATATAAAACCACTTTGTCTTTCCAAGTTGTCCTAAAATTAGACATGATAGTTGAAATATATGCCTGCAACTATGATTCATAGGATGGCTTGGTAGATGGTGCAGATGGAATACTCAAAGCTTATACCAAAACAAAAAAAGTTGATGTCCTCTGGATTAAGTTCCATGAGCTGCATATTGGTCACCGACAAGCAAACAAGTTGGCTTATCTATATAATTCAAACATTGTGCATGATTGGACACCTATATTATGAATATCAAAACTAGTATCGACATCAGCAAAGACAGGTCGACTGAAGATTCGAAAATAGTTTCCAATTTAACTTGCATGTGCATGTACAGTCCACGGATCACAAGGGATAACACTTGATAGTGTTGCATTTGACCCTGTTGGAATTTGAATACATGGACTTGTATACACAACAGTGTCCCGTGTCAGAAGTATAGACTCCTTGTATTTACTAAGCGCTCTAACAAAAGATAACTTCAAAGTCAAACATAAAGTTGATATTGAGATGAAATACCTTAGGAATAGTGCAAAATGGAATCTACAATATGATTACCAATCCATACAAACAAAGTCATCTATATAAATTCTGTCACTTAACACGCATAGCCTACATGCACATATGGATGATATACTCAATGTCTATGACACAATACAATCCAATATTTTGTGCTTGCGGGAAACATACATGACATTATGAATGCAAAACAACCAATTTCCAAATCACAATTTCATATCAAGTTACATTACACATGGGGTGTTGATATTAGGGAAAAAACATGTAACAATTTTGGGGCATATGCATTTCGAAGAAAACAATGTTGATATGGTGCTCGCAAAAGTACTTTTCCATGGATCAGAAATTGCAATACTGAATCTCTATGTTGCTCTGTATGCAACATTCTCCAACATACTAAATTTTCTTTCAAATGCATTAGAGCATTTGCATCTGAACGAAACCATTGTCATTGTAGGAGACATCAATATTGACATGCTACAAAATAATGCCAAAACAAAAGTATTGGAAAACTATATGTGCAGATACAGTCTCCGCTTTCTTTTGGATAAGATAAACCATGTACAAAACACACTTATTGACCATGTATGGTTGAATGTGCCAATTTCCCAATACAACCTCTTTATCTTAGACACATACTGGTCTGATCATGATATAATTAGTATTGTACTTGAATTATGAAATATACATCAAACATATTGCAAAATCATATTTCTATGTCTCAAAGCATATATGTCTATCTTGTTGCACAAAACCAAGTTATCCAACTTCTTAGTTTATCCTGGTGTGTAATTTCTTTTGGACACATTTTTTTTGTATATATATACACAGACATGGATCAGGAAAACAAAAGCGTTACATACTTATAACACTATTTGTTACTCTATTCCTTTGATCATAATTTGTTTACTGTATGTACATATTCATTGTTTTTTCCTTACACATCAACTTGCATTCATGTTCATTGTGTTTTGTACTTTCCTTCATTGAAACAAATAGGGAAACTGGACAAGGTAAATAATTATTAACCAGAAATGTAGAAGAAGACATACAAAGGTGCATACTTCTACCTGTATTCAATATCCAATTGTTTTTCATTTACTTAGTCTACATTTATGATATTGGTTTGCAGCTCTTTTGTTTTTTTTTTTCCTTAGATACTGCATATCTTCCTATATATTAACTTATCTTCATGTCAATTGTATTTTATTTTTCGCTACCTTGAAATAAATAAAAAAGTATTCCATCTTTTTTTTTATGTCTACGTAGCAACTTGCCTTCATGTCCATTGTATTCTCTGTATTGTTGCATTAAAAAAAGAATAGAGTAATTGAACAGAGGATGAAGCCTTATGTGCCACAACTGAGAAAGTTGGAGTACAATCTTCCAAAAGGTATGCCAACAATGGTGCCAGATAAAATACAATGCATATACCTAATGCACATCCATATCAATTATGAACATTATAGACATGTTCATAACGACTATTTCACAAGTGACATTGGAATGAGCAGTGAATCATCACAAACATCATCACAACGACAAGTCTGAAGGTAAGGATTCATAGATTATGCTCTTTCTATGTTTGGGAAACAAATATCCTCATTTATTTATTCTACTATGCCATGGTAAATATGTTTATGTCGTTTACACCACATGTTTTTTAGTTCACAAGAACTATCGACAAGTAGAAGTGAAACCTCATCATAGTACAAGGTCCATAGATTAAGAGGTATGGTTACAAAACTCTAATATGCATACTTTATCCAATTTGTACATATATTGAAGCTTGTGATATTTTAGAATATGCTTGCATATAAGAATGCCAAGTCATAGGGTCTGTTGAGCTCCATCTATATTTCATGGCTGAGAATGTTTTTCCCATAGTTGATGTGTTTTTATCACTTGATAATTATCAGACTAAGTGTTGTTGCATGAGGCATAAAGTTATTTTCTCCCTTTCTTTTTCCTCTTCTATACTTACCCATTTTTCCCTTTTCTTCTTCCCCTCTATTATCCATTTTTGGTTCTATACTTAGTCGCATTTCTATGCTCGCGGGTTCCCAGGGTGGTGGACTGTGAAATTCTATATCCATTTATATCTGCACATCACGAGTCCGACCGACCAACATTTTTTTCCATACTTAGCCAATTTTATGGTCGTGGGTTCCCAGGTAGGTGTTATCAAACTCTCATGCCCCGTGTTTGGGGTATACATCTTGCACCCAAAACTTTGGTGATCTACAATTTGACCCCAGACTCCTCGAACTTGCAAGCCTCACTCTACCTATGATGAATCCATCTGACCACCCATCCTTTCCATACTTAGTCGATTCTTCAAATTTTTGCGTGTTCACGGACACCCAGGTTCACAAAAGTTTCAAAGCATTTTTCCCTCCCCTCCATCCCCACCACTTTCGCCCTTTCCCAATGCACATTAATTATGCTTTTACTAGTGACATATCACCACACAGGTTCGAAAATATTTCCATTAATAAGGAAAGCTCGAGGACATATCCCATTAAAACGCATTAATGGGAGAATATTATGGGATCTGATGAATATTTTTGTGTCGATCTTGAATTGGAAAAAAAATGTTGGCTGTTTTAGTTTCTTTAAGGCATCATCATAGTAAGAATGAAATATTGTGCCAGCCCACTGTCATTTACAAATGTGTTGATGTGATGTCCCTCTTTAATATCATGCATATATTACAACTTGCCATATTTGAGAATATTCTTGCATATGAAAATGTTAACTCATATATACAACATCTATTTAAACTTGAACCAAGGTTTGTTGAGCTCCATCTATATTTCATCGCTGGGAATGTTTTTCCCATAATTGATGTGTTTCTATCACTTGATAATTATTAGACTAAGTGTTGTTGTGTGAGGCATAAATTTCTTTTCTCCCTTTCTTTTTCCTTGTCTATAATTACCCATTTTTCCCTTTTCTGCTTCCCCTCTATTATCTGCTTCTGGTTCTATACTTGGTTACATTTCTATGCTCGCGGGTTCCTGGGGTGGCAGACTGAGAAATTCTATATCCATCTATATCTTCACATCACAATTCCGACTGCATTTTGTTTCCATACTTAGCTAATTTTATGGTCGTGGGTTCCCAGGTAGGTGCTATCGAACTCTCATGCCCCATGTTCAGGGTATACATCTTGTACCCAAAACTTCAGTGATCTACAATTCGACCCTAGAATCCTCCAACTCACAAGCCTCACTCCACCTAAAATGACTTCGTCTAACCACCCTACCTTTTTGTTGGCCCTTGGTCATGGAGGAAATTGAAGGTTAAGGAAGAAGCGTGAAGTGTGAACTGCGTGGAAGACAACTTGACTGAGATTAGGTCGAAGTGGCCAAAAGAGAAGAAAAGATGGAGCGAGGTAAGATAAATAAAGTCATTGGATGGGGAGATCGAGGAAGAAATATCAGCAAGGAATATGGATCGTGGAAAACTCAGCAAGCGAAAAAAGCCACCAATGGATGCTTTGGAGCACCTCATAGGAAAGAAGGATAGACAGGCTGACGAAGCCCTGAAAATGTGGGTCAAGTTGACCTAGGGTTTTAGACACCTAGGGTTTTGGTATTTAGGGTTTTGACACCTATGTTTTGGCCTAAGGTTGTCTGAGAGTCATTGTAATGTATAAATAAAGGTCAAGAGGACCTGTGATGGGTTCGGTTATGTTATGATGGGTTATTTTTGTTATTGTTGAGAGAGAAGTATTATGTTGTGAGATTAGTCTGTGTTGTAATATCTTCAGCTGGGTGTGAAGATCAACCTTACAGTTGGGTGCACAGGGAGGGGAGAAAAAGAGAGAGCATGAGAGATATATACAAGCTAAGAGCGTAGATAGAACTATATGTTTTCCTATAATATCAAGAAACATAGTTTTGTGGATGTATCCCTAGAGAGAGGGTGAACCACGTATATCTTGTTGTTTTGTGTGATTGATGTTGTGTTATTTTGATTCTTGTTATATTATTATTGCATCATTATGTTAGATCTGATATATAGTTCACATAGTAGGCTTAAGGATGATAAAGAATAACCAGGTTGTAGTGTGTTGTTTCCTTGAATCCACCTTGCATTTCCCTTGGTTGTAGACACCTGTGTCCTGCAACCCCCTATTGCTACTTCAGGTGAGATTGCATCTACTTCATAGGTGTTGGTGAAAGGGCCAATAGTTAGGGCTTGTTTGTGCACTGTTAGAGTTGAACCCAGGGTCTGCCCCTGTGCAAAAAAATGGTTCCGTTGTTGAGATCAGGATCTTCTTGAGGGAATTCCAAGGTGGTTTCCATCAAAGACAAAGATTCATAAGTGGATAGAAAAATAAGAAAAGGACTTCACAGAATCCTAGAAAAAAAACCCTAATATTAGCACAGAGGATTGGTTGGTAAAGTATATCTTGAAGATACAGTAATCAGTTGCACCAAAGAGCTAATGTTCAAGAACTCAGACAGTGACAACGACACAGAGGTTGGACACACATGCAGTGGGAGATAATTTAGAGAAGTTCCTCTAGTGAACTTGTTTTAGAAGAATCATGAACCACCAACACATGAAGAAGGGTTCTACAGTGGAGAAGAAGAAGATTTATTGAACGAGGAACATTCAAAGTCCACTAGGGAAGAAGAAGGGAAGACTGAAGAACCTCGCCGATAAGAGTTAGAAACTTCAGGAACTGCGCAGACTGTTGAAGTAAGTACTATTACTCCTCGTGTTGTTTTAGCAACATTAAGTAGCCAGAGTAACCTAAGTTATCGAAGCACTGGTACAAGCGATTCAGTGCATACTCAGTTAAGAACCTTAGGATGATCTATGGAAGATGAGATGAGGTTACCCACCTTTAGGGGAGATGGATCTGAAGATCCTAATCAAAATTGGTTCTTATGCGAAGTTGTATGGAGTATTAAGAATGTCACTGACGAAGTTGTTAAGAGAGCTCAGTTTAGTACTACTCTGAGAGACCGCGCACTGAGATGGTACATGAAATTTGTCCAAGGAGTTGTACAGCTTAAACCGCTAAATGACATTAAGACTGTGGCTATTGAAAAATTGAAGAAACCCAAGTCAGAGTCTCAGTTCATTACAAATATGAAATAAATCAAGCAGAGAGTAGTTGAACATGTTTGGGATTTTGATAAGAGGTTTAAGACCTTGAAAGGTCATTTGAGTTTTCAGATTCTAAACAAACAAAATAAATAATGGTTCATTGTTTTTCTCTTACCACACATCAGATTCCCTCTGATGCAACAAAATATCACTTCACAAGCTAATGCGTTGGATATCACCATGAAACTAGAATTATCCCTTATGGGAGAGTCCAGCTCAGGTATGAATCAAATTTTGAGTGAGCTAACTAGCTTATCACTGCAGGTCGAAGATATGAAGAAGGATAAGGGAAAATATAAAAGAGAAGATATTTGGTGTATCATATGCAATTCAGAGGGAAATTACAAGGAAAATTGTCCTCTATTTCATGAGTACTTGGTTGCAGGAGCTCCGAGCCCTTTGAAGCAGGTTACTCTACCTTGGTGCGAGGTATGTAGAAATCGACATCACCCTGGTGAATGTTATTACATGAAAAAATATGTCTAGACACCTACCAACCTTTACTGCACATTCTATAAATATATGGGACATGATGAGAAAGATTGTAGGGCTTATGACCTCTTGTAAGAAAGATCAAGATACACGTATAGAATTCAAGGCAAAGTACAACAAGAAGGAAATACTATGCAGTTTAATTCCCCAGGAAGAGAAAACTTCAAACCTCGTGGTGGATTCAGAGGAATAGGAAGAGGAGGAGATATGGGTCGAGGTCAAGGTCAGATCATTTGTTATAATTGCACACAACCATGACATTTTGCAAGGGATTGTCAGAACCCTTGTACCACTTGCAACTATTGCAATTCATTTGAACATGTTATTGAAGATTGTCCCATGATATTAGCCAAACTTCAAGAGAGACAAGGAGGAAACCCAAAAGTACAATTAATCTCAGCAGAAACTCACAAAGTGGATCCTAGAGTCATTTTTATCACTAGAGGAGGTGTTTCTACATAAGAAGACATGATGACTCCAACAAAGACTACAGATGAATAAGGGGTCATAAGAACTGCAGAGAAGAAACCAGAGTTTGATCCGAGGAAATAAAAGAAGATATTTGAAGAGGCAAGAAGATAATTTGGAGGAGATTAGGTTTCTTCATCAAAGGCACAACTAGAAGTGAGAGAATGTGAGATGCCTCTAGCATTCGATCAGTCTGCATCACCGAGAGAAGGAAACGAGGTAAGCAATATTGTTAATTTCTTGTATACGTTCATTGATTTGATTAAGGATGAAAGAGCCATACAAGAACTACAACACTTGATCCGACAGTATGCACCAAAGAAGGTAGACCCTCTACTGAATAGAGAAGTACATCAAGTATCCAAAAAGAGAAGGATGAATAAGGAACTACACCTTAATTCTTAGATTGGAGATTATGATATAGATTATGTGGTCCTCGACTTAGGATCATAAGTCAATGTTATGACGAAGTAGACCTCGACACTGATGGGAAAACCTAAGTTAATTTACTCCCCTATCAAGCTTAGGATTGCTAATCAGTAGACAGTAAGCCCCTTTGGGACACTGGAGCATGTCCCTGTGAACATCAACAGGGTAAGAACATTTGTGGACTTCGAGGTGATTGATATAGTTGATCATAGTTGTCCTTATCCTGTGTTGTTAGGCATTGATTGGGATTTCAGCAATTCCATTATTGTTGAATTAAAGAAAATAATAATGACGTTTGAAGGTGATGGACTTAGGGTCATTGTACCTCTGGATCCCGATGAAGGTCAAAGATACACAGAACCCATCAGAGAAGAAGACTGTGCATATGAGCTAGAGAATATATATAAATTGATAACGAGACAACATGATTACATTAACCCTACAAAATATGGGAATTTAAGATGGCGAAGTGATAGTGCATGCTCATCGAACTCAGAAGAAGCACTGGAGAATTGGTAGAATAAAATGTATGAAGTCTCTGTTCCGAGGTGTGCTAGATTTACTAGGGAAGTTCGCTAGATTGGAACATAAGTAAGCAATCTACCCACATTTGATGGTTTAAATCATTTAGAAACATTCTTATCGGATTTTGAAGAAATTGTACAAGTGCAACATAGATTTTTGGCACTGATGAGGATTTGAAACCAACTCCAGCAAGATGGTGGGGGACACATAAAAATAACATCGTGGACTGGATGTAATGTCCCACTTTGATGGTAGTACGCTTTTCAGAACAAGTAGAAGGATGTGAAGTTTGATACATAGGTCAAAATTTTTTGAAGGACCATGTGCGAGGTTGTGAGGAGGCCTAGAGCAACATTCCTCAAGAATAGTGGGTGCATACATTCATCAACACTCTGGACACAACACTTATCAATTGGTATCTTCAAGCAGAACTGTGCCTCACCACTTTAGATTGGTACTGTATGACTCAAAAATTTGTAGCTACATTTTCATTTGAAATCTAATACCCTTCAGTAGTTCAAGCTCTACAAGTTGTAAGACAAAAAGTCTTTGAGGAGGCACCTAACCTCCCAATTGAGCAAGAAGAGGATGAATGGACTGAACCTCTTGAGACATTGCAAGGATTTTACAATATCAATTCTGATGAATATGATGATCCTAGGAATGTGAACAACGCAGAAACAAAAGGACAGAGAGATGTAGAAGGATTAGGATTCGAACTACCTTTCATTGGACAGTCGAACAAAATCAAGAAAGTTAATATTGGAATAGAGCAAACACCTAATCTTTCTAATGTTGTATATTATTGGGATAATGCGACCATTGATAAGATCACAGAACTATTGCATGAATATCAGGACTTGTTCTTAAACAAGTTCATTTATATGAAGGGCATAAAAGGGCCCATGGGAGAGATGAAGATCCCCTTGAAGCCAAATGTCAGGCCAATTAAGCAGAGACCCTACAGATTGAATCCCAAATATAAGAAGAAAGTGAATATTGACTAGACAAGATGTTGGAAGCAAGAATCATAGAACCTATGGAAGAGTCAGAATGGATTAGCCCTATGGTGGTATAAGATAAGAAGATAGGAGAGATCATTAGCTGTATATATCTCAGGAAGTTGAATGATGCCATTTTTCATGACCCATTCCCTACACCATTTACAGACGAAGTGTTAGATAATGTAGGAGGTCAACAATTTTACTCCTTCACAGACGGATTTTCAGGGTATCACCAGATTGGGATTGCCAAGGAAGATCCCCAAAAGACCACATTTGCAACAGAATGGGGATCCTACCAGTACACAGTGATGCCTTTTGGATTGAAGAATGCACCAACCATCTTTTATAGGGTGGTGGTCGAAGCATTCAAGGAGTTGTTACATAAATTTTTGGAAGCATATTTTGATGATTGGACTGTTTTTAGCTTATTACAAAACCATATTGAATGTTTAAGACTAATGTTGGATAAGTGTAGGCAATGTTAGATTTCCCTGAACCTAAATAAGTGCATCTTCTTTTTACTCTTTGGAGTGTTTCTAGGGCATATTGTGTGTAAGTAGGGGTTGCTGGTAGATCCATCCAGAAATTGCCATTATCATTGATCTACCCCCCCTCCCCCCCTACCTCAGTCAGACAAATGTGCACTGTGATGGGACATATTGGATACTAAAAAAAGTTCATTAAGGGATATGCACATATTACAACACCTATGGAGAAGTTATTAAATAAATATTTTTAGTTTCAATGGACAGAATAATGTCAGCAGAGCTTCGACACACTGAAACATAAAATGGTTATTGCACCTATTTTGTTTTTCCTAGATTGGAGCAAGGAATTTCACATGCATGTCGATGCTTCATATATTTCACTAGGAGCAGTGTTAGCACAACCAGGAGCAGGAGATATTGACCATACGTTATCCTTTGCTAGAAGGAAGATATCTACAGCTGAGATAAACTACACTACTATTGAGTGAGAAGGTTTATCCATGGTGTACGTGCTGCAGAAGCTTTGACACTACTTGTTGGGAGGACATTTTAATATGTTCATTGATCACTCTGCATTGAAATACCTAGTCAACAAGCCAATATTGGGGGGAAGGATATGCATATGGTTACTGTTATTCGAATATGATTTTGAAATTGTGGTCAAGACAGGGAGAATGAACAAGGGGCCTGACCACTTGTCTCGGTTGGAGCATGGAGAGGAACCTACTAGTTTGGAGGATACACTACCAGATGCACAGTTGTTGGCCATCAAAAGGGTTGATGATCACTTCATCGAGATAGTTCAGTTCATGTCAACAATAATGGCACCTAGTGACTATACAATCATCCACAAGAAACAACTGGTAGTACATGCTACAGATTTTTCACTTATAGTTGGACAACTATACAAGATGGGACCTGATGAGATCTTAAGGAGATGTATTATGGAGGCAGAAAGACCACTGATTCTAGAATAAGCATATGAAGGCATCATAGGAGGACACTATGAAGGAAAAGAAACATTGTAGAATGTTATTAGAGATGGCCTCTGGTAGCCTACTTTACATAAAGATGCTAAGGAATATTATAAATCCTACAATGTATGATAGATAGTTGGGAAACCTTCCAAAAGAGATGAGATGCCTTTAGCACCGCAACTAAACTTATAGGCATTTGAGAAATGGTCCATTGATTTCATGGGACCTATTAACCCATCAGGAAAGTGCACAGGAGCTAGATACATCATCATTGTGACAGAGTATTTGACCAGATGGGTAGAAGCAAGATCAATTAAGGACTGTAGTGCAACTACAACTGCACGATTTATATTTGATGATATCATAACCAGGTTTGGATGCTTGAAGATCCTGATGAGAAATCAAAGTACACACTTTATTAATAAGACTATCGAAGCTTTGACTCGGGAATTTAAATTCCACCATCAGAAGAGTACTCCCTACCATCCACAAGTGAATGGGACGGTCGAAGATTTCAAAAAGATCTTGGAGACAAGGCTGAAAAAGATTTGCAGTGTGAACTGATGGGAATTTGAGAGTACCATCAGTGTTATGGGCCTATAGAACTACTTGCAAGAAGCTGACAATGAATACTCCCTTTAAGTTGGTTTATGGTCTAGAAGCAGTTGTCCCTATGGAACATTTTGTTCCTAGTCTCAGAATTTCAACATTCACAGATATGGATGACAGTGGCGTTGTTCAAGAGAGAATTGTGCAGTTGGTAGAACTAGAAGAAGACTGATTTATTGCAGGATTTCATCAATAGGTACAAAAGGAATGATAAAAGGACTACCATGATAGACATATCAAGAAGAAATCCTTTAAGCAAGGAGATCTAGTATTGGTATACGACAACAAGTTCATGAAGAATCTAGGGAAGTTCAAAACACATTGGCTTGGGTCATTTGAGGTCACATATGTTACAGAAGGAGGAGTTGTACAGTTGAAGACACCAAATGGAGAGTGGAAAGAAGGTTTAGTGAATGGGAGCCGATTGAAATTATACTATGACAACCAGCTTCCTCACAACTCTCAGTAAAAGCAGAAGGAGATGGGTCTAGGTACCAGGTGCAGTTGAAATTGGGTACCAGACACAGAAAATACAGTTTGCACAAGGAAGAGAGGGACAGAGTAGAAAGCATAGGCTTCCCCACTCAGTCTGAATTCGAAGAGAAACTGAAGGTTCATACCTAAAGTGCCTCGGGACAAGTCACATGTGAGTGTTGGGGGCCTATTGTCCCTTGGTCATGGAAGAAGGTGAAGGTTAAGGAATAAGTTCAAAGTGAAAATTGCGCGGAAGACAAGTTGACTGAGATTAGGTTGAAGTGGCCAAAATAACAGAAAATATGGAGCAAAGTAAGAGAAATCAAGTCCTTGGATAGGGATATCGAGGAAAACAAATCAACAAGGAAGATGGATTGTGGAAAACTCAACAAGCGGAAAAATCCACCAATGGATGCGTTGGAGCACCTCGTGGGAAAGAATGACAGATAGGATGGTGAAGCCTTGAAAACGTGGGTCAAGTTGACCTAGGGTTTTCGACACCTAGGGTTTTGGTATTTAGGGTTTTGACACCTAGGTTTTGGCCTAAGATTGTCCGAGAGTCATTGTAATGTATAAATAAAGGTCAAGAGGACCTGTGATGGGTTCGATTATGTTATGATGGGTTATTGTTGTTATTATTGAGGGAGAAGTATTATTTTGTGAGAGAAATATGTGTTGTGTAGCTGGGTGCGCAGGGAGGGGAGAGAAAGATAGAGAGCAGGAGCGAGATCTGCAAGCTAAGAGTGCATATAGAACTGTATGTTTTCCTATAATATCAAGAAACATAGTTTTGTGGACGTAGCCCTAGGGAGAGGGTGAACCACATATATCTTGTTGTTTTGTCTGATTGATGTTGTGTTATTTTTCTTCATGTTATACTATTAATGCATCATTGTGTTATATCTGAGATATAGTTCATGCAGTAGGATTAAGGATGATAAATAATAACCAGGTTACAGTGCGTTGTTGCCTTGAACCCACCTTGCATTTCCCCTGGTTGTAGACACCTGTGTCCTGGAACCCCCTATTTCTACTTCGGGTGAGCCTGCATCTGCTTCGTAGGTGTTTCTGAAAGGGCCAATAGTTAGGTATTGTTGGTGCACTATTAGAGATGAACGTTGGGTATTCCCCTATGCCAACACTTTCCATACTTAGTTGATTCTTCAAAGTTTTGCGGGTTCACAGACTCTCAGGTTCACAAAAGTTTCAAAGCATTTTTCGCTCCCCTCCATCCCTGCCACCTTCTCCCTTTCCCAATGCACATTAATTATGATTTTACTAGTGACATTTCACCACATAGGTTCGAAAAAGTTGGCATTAATAAGTGGAAAATATCGAGGACATATCCCATTAAAACGCATTAATGGGAGAATATTATGGAATATGATGATATTTTTGTGTCGATCTTGAATTGGAAAAAACAAATTAGTTGTTTTAGTTTCTTTAAGGAATATTTTGATTAATTGGGTTAGTTTTCATTGATGTCAAACCTTGAATAAAGTCTGGTAGCAAATTTCGGTAGCACAAAGGTTTGGGTAATGGACCCAAGTTGTTTTGATGTATAATGGTATGAGTTTTGATATATTTTCAGGTAAGACTATTCTATATGGATATTACATGTCATTTCATTTCAGATGGTATGTGGAACTTCACATAACTCCTCATGGTTTGAGAGTTATGGCCTTACGAAGTTGAAGGACTCTCATATGATTGGCTTGAAACCACAAAAGGTCAAAGAAGTCAAAGTGCTTGCAAAGAAGAAATTATTTAAATAATAAAGTGAAGTGACAAAGTCAAAGAGGATTATTTAAATAATAAAGTGAAGTGACAAAGTCAAACATGATTATTTAAATAATAAAGTGAAGTGACAAAGTCAAAGAGGATTATTTAAATAATAAAGTGAAGTGACAAAATCAAAGAGGATTATTTAAATAATAAAGAGAAGTAACAAAGTCAAGAAGGATTATTTAAATAATAAAGTAAATGGAGAAATTTCTAATCATGGAAAGTGGTTATAAGAAGGTTAACCCTAAAATGAGGAAAATGGGTTAAGTGGTCAAGTGACTATTGGATACATGGACAGGTGGAAATTTGAGCAAAGTTGGACATATGTGACTATGTGGACAAAGTGGCCTAGAAGATTCTTCTAAGGAAGCTACTTGGAGAGTATAAATAAGAGGCAAGGCTCTCTCATTTGAATCACACTTTACCATATTGAATATATATAGGTGACTGAGGTAACCAAAGGATATCTAAGCCAAATTTTAGAGGGAAGGTGAAGTAAAGAAGGCCGAAATTCAAGGGAGGATAAATTATTTTGATGATTCTTTCTAAGGTATGTTATTTACAGGTCATCTCACCATTTTTGCAATAACTTTTTCTCTAGAATGCGTTGGACCTTGAAATTGGCAAGCCATTGAGAAAACATATTCAAGTAGATGTGGTACAAATTTCATCTTGTGGGTCATTGTATTTTTGTAGTTACACTCTGTGGAAAATAGGGTTTGTGGCTAGTCCTGAAACTAGTCTAAAACAAGTGTTTCAGGAAAAAAAGTCATAATGTCTTCATAACAAATCCAAATTCAGTAATACCAAATGTGTTGGTTAGATTACAATCTATAGTATTGTGTATAAAATTTTCATATCTATACAAAAAATATTATGTGCAGGGCATGCTCTACAAGTTCGCTCTCTAGAATAAGCCAAAATTCAACAAGGTATGCCATTTTTTCTATAACTCCTTTTCTGAGAGGTTCCAAGTAGTGACACCTAGAGGAAATGCACAAAAAACACTGAAGAACATTGCATACTATTTTCATATCTTTATTCATTACAGGCACATAGTTATGATTATTTAAATTTAGGGTTGTTTACTAATCCAAAACCAATCATGTGAAACTAAAGTAAAGTTCGATGAAAATGCTAGTCTCTTGTTGTTAAAGTTAAGGAAAGTTTGAAGGTTGAGGTACAGGTTGGTACATGGTTGATTCACTTGTTTATAGTACAAGTTGATTACATGTTGTTCGATATAGGTTGGTGTATGGTTGATGCACTTGTTTATGGTACAGGTTGATTACAGGTTGAGGTATAGGTTTATGCATGGTTGATACATGGTTAAGGTTATTGGTACAGGTTGTTTGGTGTAGGTTTATTGGTACAATTTTACAACAGTATATATCACAGTGATATTGTGATAGTGGTTTCATCATTCTACTTATACATTAGGGCGGTTGGATGGGGCAAGGACAGGTGGTTGTAGCCACCTTCCGGTTGTAGACGAAGAACATAGGGGGTTGTAGCCTCCTTCTGGTTGTAGCCAGAGAATTGGGGAGTTGGAGCTTTCCTCAGGTTGTAGCCTGAGAAACTAGGGGGTTGGATCCTCCTTCCAGTTGCAACTGGAAAACAAAGGAATTTGGTGCTTCTAATGAATGTAATTCTTCAAGACATATAAGAAAACACATTCCAACGTTTCTCCCACTTTGGGTTTCCACGTAAAAACACCGGTGTACTGTGTATGTGTATGATTGCTCATTTTTTCATTGTTTATTTACTCTGAAAATATTGGATGATAATGATACATTGATATAAGACTTTCATTATATGGTTAAAAATGATTAGATTTCTCTATTATTGATTCACCCCCCGCCCCCCTCAATAATCCAACAATTGGTCTCAGAGCAGGTTCCTTCAAAAAGCAGTTTAACCACTGAAAGGTAGATCATGGATAGAAACAACATGTATAAAAATGGAATACCACAGTTTGATGGACAAAAGTATGCATTTTGGAGCATAAGGATGAAGACATATATACAAGCACAGGGATTTGAAATTTGGCAATCAATTGCAGATGGATACACAACACCAACAGTTCCACCGACAAATGAAAAACCTATGAAACTCGGTCAGAATAATTTCAAAGCCACAAATTCACTTCTGAATGGTCTTGGAGAATCAGTATTCACCAAATTTGCACATTGTAAATCCGCTAAAGAGATTTGGAACAAACTTCGAAATATTTATGAAGGAGATTCAAAAGTCAAAGAAGCAAAGCTTCAAACTTACAAAGGTAAGTTTGAACAACTAAAGATGAAGGAACATGAGAAAATTGCAACTTACTTTTTATGAGTCGATGAAACAGTAAATGCAATCTTGGTATTGGGAGAAGAAATCAAAGAATCTGTAATTGTTCAAAAGGTACTAAGATCTCTTCCTATGATATTTGTCCCTAAGATATCAGCACTAGAAGAAAGAGTAGATCTAAACTCAATAATCATGGATGAACTACATGGAATCTTCACAGCATATGAAATGAGAACTGAACAAGAAAATCCAAATATAAAAGAAGCAGCCTTCAAAGAATCCAAAAGGTAAAAAAAAAAAGAAAAATAACATAGCAACGACAGTGACGTATCGAAAGATGATGAATAAGTGGCCAACTTTGTCAAAATATTGAACAAGGGAACCAATGGCAGGTATAGAGGTAAGTTTCGTTTGATTTGTTTTAATTGTGATGGTATTGGTCATTTTGCTAACAAATGTCCTCACAAGAAAAAGAGAAATGATGAAGGTTACTCAAACAGAAAACAAACATATAAAGGCAAAAGAACCACAAATAAATTTTTCAAGAAAAGATTATGCACCAAAGAAGACATCTCATCATCAGATGAAGATGAAGTCAGTGACAGTGAGACAGAAAGAGTTCTATTCATGGTAGTAGAAGACTCTGATAAATAAGACTTCAAAGAAGAATATGAAGGGGCCGAAGAATAATATGAAGAGGAATAAGTTGACTACCGAGAAGAATCTTTGTGTGCCATAGTAGTTTTCATAAGATAAAAGAAGAAAAACAAGAAACTACAAGCGGACCTAGAAAAGAAAGAAGACACTCAGGAACTAGAACAAATGATCACAAATTTGAAGGTTAAAATTGAAGAATATAAATGAATTGAAGAAGAACTCAAAGAACAACTAGAAGGAAGAGACAGGATCATTGGAAATTTGGAAGCAGAAATTATCACATTAAGAAAGGATCTTCAAAAGAAAAATATGCAGAACAACTCAAAAGTTTTGAATGACATTATCAACAGTCAAAAACCTCATCATGAAAAGTATGAAATTGGATACAATCAGACAGAAAAGGGATCAAGCTCCAAAACAACAGAACAAGAAACATATCCAAAAATCTACGCAGAAACAATCAAAGGGGATAGGAAGGTCTACAAAGAAAATTACATGGACACTCCTCCATCGAGAAGATTGAGATTTCAAAATCAACAACCAATAGAAACATATAGCCCTCAGGAAGAAGAAGGATTCATAAGAGTACCTCCTTTTAGAAGATATAAAACTCTCAGGTATCAAACTATCTTTTTTTGTTTATGTTATGCATGTAATAATTTTGGACATAAAGATGTGAATTGCAGAGCTCATAACAGGAACATAAACAACTTTGAAAGTCATACACAAAATGGTTATCCATGAAGACCTAGTGAAACAACAAGAAGAAGTTACAATAGGTTTGAATCTTTGAGCACTGAAGTGAAATGCTACAAATGTAACAACTTTGGACACATGTGTTACACATCAAATTTACTCACTTCGATGATGTCTCACTCTCATATTATTGCAAGTGTCGCAAGTGTCGCACTTTTGTCGCAAGTATCGCGATTTGTCCCAAACATGATATTGTCGTCCCGCGAGTTTCACCTCACGAAGGACATCATAAAGACACTTGAGATACCCTTTAATACTGGTTAAAATAAGGAACATATCATTTGGCGAAGAGTACAAACTTTTTCCTTGAAGAATCACCACCTTTAAAGCTCCCCTGCTCACTTGCAAGGAGTGATAGTTCTTCTTTCCCTCTTAACAGGGAGCACTGCAACACTCTATGGCCCACTTTGAGGGAGCACCAAGATTTTGAGAAAATCAAGGGACAAATCCCCCTTATATCTGAATCCAGTTGAGAAATATCTGAGTCAGTTTGGCTCGAATCTATGACCAAGGATGGATTGAAGGGGAGTTCCATAACTGATGGATAAATATCCTCAACTTATCTCAAGAATATCTAATATGGTTAGGCCTCTCAAAGCCTATATAAGGAGACATTCTCATGGTGGAAGGGAGGAGAATAATCAGTGAAAAGTATTGTCATTTTGATTGTGGATCATTCAAGTAAGGGGTTGGACAAGGAGAGCTTGGTGAGGCTGCTACATTTGCATCTGCACTTTGTAAGCACCTTATTTTGTTCTCATTAATACATGTGATTGGATTTTTTTCTTCAAGATTGTGTACATCTACATGAACTTGTATCTTTTGGATAAATCTAGCTTTGAACTAATCATGGTAGAATAGGAAGTATGCTTTGTCTTGGTTGTTTATGGGATTGTAGGACTCGTTAAAGGAATTGAATATCAAGCCCAACTTGGACTGAGAGAGGACAAACTTCATAAAAAATTACTCTTAATTTATTCCTATTCTCTATTGATTATATTAGATATGTTTAAAGGAAATTCAGTGTTCAACATTAGCACTTTTCTGTCTTGGTCATAGGGTTCTAAGATCCAAGAGGGAATTCGCCTGTCCGCAGGGGGATTTTCCTACAGCAGAAATTGGTGACTCCGATTGGGATCGACGTAGATTTGTATTTCCTTGGATTTTCCCTTCCTTTTTCCAACATTTTATATCATTTTTACTATTTGTTTATGATCCATGACCTTTCTCCCATCTTCACTAGAAATTTCACCATTTTTTGTGCTTTCTGGGTGAATTGTTCTTGCGTTTTTTGGCATTTTTTTGAATTTTTGGGTAGACTAGTGCTCCTCTATAGGCCATACCAGAGCACTAGCGCTCCCCTGTAGCGTATTACAGAGCCCTAAAATTCTCTATGTCCTTGGGTTAGGGAGCTCTAGTCTCCGTTTTGGAAGTTTTTGCCTTTTTTCTGCTCAGTCTTTTGCAACATGTTTTGTAGAGGTCTTAACCCAGAGTCTGTGGTTGGTTTGTGAAGCTGTTTGGATTGGTGTTTGGTGCTTATCACTCCTTATTGTCTTGATTGGAGCTTGAAAGTTTTTCAGAAATATGAATTTTCCTTTTCAAAAATGTGAAATCTCCCTTTCTTGATGCTTGGTTTGTCAGGACAATTTGAGTGATTTCTCTTTCTCCCTGTCTTTTCCTGGATTCTTCTCTGTATTTTCTTGTACTCCTTGGATTCTTGTTGGTTTTATTATCCTTTATTGATTTCTTGTTAGAACAATTTTCTACTTTTTTTCTTGCAGTCCTCATTGATTTGAGTGCATGCTTTGTTTGAAACCTTTGTCACTTCATGCCTTTTGCATCTGCATTTGACTCTTTGTTCTGATTGAAAGTTGTGAAGCATCAAATGATTTGTATTTACTTTCTTTATACATTAGAATCAAACAAATACCATATTTTCATTCTTTCTTTTGGGTAGTGAAACTAGCTTGCATTTGAAGTAGCGAAATTGTATGGTTTTGGCATTTTGGGACATTGTGTATATGGGAATGATAAACGTTTTCTCCTTCTCGTAATATATCTTTCTTCGAAGTGAAATATTTTCATTCTCATTTCTTTTCATTTCTTAGAGTCAGTCAAAAAATCATTTATTCCACGCCATTTTCCTCTTGATTAAACAACAACCTTAAAAAATCAAGCATTAAACTAAAATTTATTAGACATTTTTTATATTTTATGGTAGCAAACCTGCATTATCTTAGGGTGTAGGGATTTGGAATAGGTATGAAATATAACTTTCCAAATTTGTAAACAAACATAGAATCTTGATTTAGAGAGCAATGAAATCCATTTACTACATTTTATCCTCGGAATCCCTTCTAACACAAGGGTCAATCACGAGGTCGCGTTAGGGTCGACAGAGTTACTTACCCTGCTTTGTTGGTCTTGGTGTAGAGATTGCACGTATTATTGGGGTTCACTTGAGGGTATACCCATAATTATGTGTTGGAGCCTATCATGTTGATATCAGGCTAGATACCTTGTCTTTGCGCGTGGATTGGACTATCGATTGTTTCCCTAGGCATCATTGTTGTAGTTGGTAACCTTAGTAGCCTATCGTTTTAGGGTATTTACATGAGGTGACTATGGAGGGGAAATTCTTCATGGTTCCTGGAATTGACGTTGGCCAAACTCACTCGGGATCCTTGGAGGGTATACCCACAATTATGTGTGGGATATTTCACTAGGGTGTAAGTCTTTTAAGAAGGTCATCAATGTAACATTTCCACCCGCTCTATCTAAGCCCCTTCTTACATTGTTCCCACAACGTTGGATTTCATCAACAACTAGTGCGTTCATTGTGAGAAGGTTTTGTTTGTGTGATTGCTTCTTAGATTTTTAGCATGTGTTGTTTATTTTCCCTAGGATACTCTAGGTTGGATATTTTTTTAATGGAGTCAATTCCCGAAACTACTAATGGAGCAACCCCTGCTCCAAGGGAACCTTTTGTTTTTCCTTCTTATGGAAACGTTGGTCCTCCTTACATCGCTACTTTGAGCCTTATAGGTCTCACAATTGGGTTACCAGTATGGTTGTTTTCTAGTCTGGTAATCATGAATGCAACTAGTGCTTTAAATGTAAGCACCCCACCCACACATCAACCTCAAGTCGACCTTTCTCCTTCTTCACCCATCAGGTCTCCTTCCCTCTCTCCTTCTTCGCCTAGTGAAATCTCTAAAGCAAGTAGTCAGGTTGATAAGAAGAAGAAGAAACATAACGAGAAGAAGAATAAGAAATAGAAAGGGACCAAGCCTCCAACTACATCAGATGTTGGATCCAAGCAACCAACTACTGTTAATAGTACTGGGAGTGTTGATGAGGTTGATATGAATACAATGAAGAATATGAAACCCAAAATCCCTTGCAGTCTTTGTAAGGGTGACCACTTTCTGATGGATTGCCTTGGTCTTCCCACGGTCTTAGAAATGTGGTCCCCCATGTCATCAAACCCTATTGGACATATTGGTAATTCCCTGTCAACTAGTGACGTTAAGGTTGGTAAGAAGAAGACAATTGTCAAGTTACCTTGCATGATATGTGAAGGTGATCATTACCCTCACCTTTGTCCTCGTATGGATGAGGGTTCTTCTCTTTTGGAAAAGCTTCAACTTCCAACGAGTTATCATAATATTTCCCCCAACCCATCATTAGTTGATGGACTGGTCAATCCAGTTCCATCCCCGGTCAGTCCGGTTGATCAGGTGGTCAATCTAGTTTCATCCTCGATTGAACCATAAACCAAAGTAGTTGATCCAGTTCCATCATGAATCAACCCCAATTTTCATTTTAAAAGTGAAACCCAAGTGACTGATCTAGTCCCTTCATTGGTCAGTCCCACCCTTCATTCGAAGAGTGCCAAAGTGGTCGATCTGGTTCCACCATCGGTCGATCCCAATCCTCCCTTGAGGACTGCCAAAGTGGTTTCCTCGGTTACACTATCGGTCGATCCCACTCCTCCTTTGAAGAGTGCCAAAGTGGTTGATATGATCCCATCATCAGTCGATCCTACTCTCCCTCTAAAGAGTAAACCCGATACTACCCACGTCTTTCTCATTGATACAAAATCTAACGTGTTGGAGGGCATTCCTCCTTATCCCGTGAAACCCCCTCCAAGTAATGAGGCCATCCTTTTGAGTGGGGTGCACTAACTGGACCTCGTCTTCCCTCTCACATTCCTTTCAAGATTACATTACAAGTTTGTGGTCGGGTCGTTCCTCAGACACTGATAGATGAAGGTGCATCCGTTAGTATTTTATCCTCTATTGCTTGGAAATCTTTTGGTTATCCTCAGCTTGTACCAATTAGCATAATCTGTTAGGTTTTAACAAAAGAACTAGTCACCCTCTAGGAGTCCTTAGTTTCCCATAACTTTGGGAGGGAAAACTATCTTTATTTATGTTATGGTAGTCTAGGACCCCTTGGATTTCGATTTACTCCTTGGGAGAGATTATGTCTATGCCATGAAAGCTATTGTGTCCACTTTTTTTCGTCTGATATATTTCCCTCACGATGGAATAATTGTGGTTATTGATCAACTTTCATGAGTTGGTCCCAACTTGATTACCAACCCAATGAACTCCCTAAATGGTTCTTATATGAAAAAGGTATCTCTCCTACCACAGGTCAATTATGTGGCGTTATCTCCAATGCCTTCAGCTATCGATGAAGATGAGCCTCTCACTGTAAGATCAACCTTTTGTGACTTAGATCTAGTAGTTGACATGGTGATCTCTTCGATAGGGATATTAGAGACAGATATCCCTACCCTTATTGAGGTTGTTGACATTTATTCCTTCCAGAGTGCTTCTCTTCCATCTAGTGAATATCTCTTGGAAGCCATGATTGACGTTTGTCCCTTGACATGTATCCCTTCCAGAGAATTTTCCTCTTGGAAGCCATGATCAAGGAGAGGTCATACACATAGTTTGATTCTCTGTGGAAAGATTGTTCAAAAATGAAACAAAGGTCATGAGCGTAGTTTTTCCTCTCTGTGGAAATCTTGTTAAACAAAGAAACAGAGGTCATGAGAATAGTTCTCCTCTCTGTAAAAATCTCGTTAAAAAATGAAATAGAAATCTGGGGATTGAACCCAGAACCTTGAGCATAGTTTTGCTTCTTTGTGGCAAGATCATTAAAAAATGAAACAAAGGTACTGAGCATAGTTCTTTTCATGTGTCAATCTTGTTAAAACATGAAAAGGTCACCTCTCCTAACAAGTCGAGTCTTTTGTTAGGTATCATATTTGAACCTTTATTTCATCCACCCTTATCCTTTTTCTCCATCTAGTACAAAAATTGGTGACAACCTCAAAGTCAGTGAATGAATTTAAGCTTGGGGGGCAGGTCTCCAGCCTTTGATTATCATTCTGGATTTAAGCCACTATCCTTTCAATCTAGGGGAAGAGTACCAACCATCCACGGGTATCCCAACCTTTGGAAATTACGTTGGGAATTTACAAGAATAAGTTTAATTTTGTTTCAAGCTTGTGTAAAAATGAAACCAATACCGAGATTAGTCTTTGTTATTTCTCATGATCGCAAAAACATGAGAATGTAACCAAGTAGAATTTTATCACTTTTTCAGACTTGTAATGGTTATATGAAAAAGGAACCCCCTGGAGTCTCCTTTAAGCTCTTTTCAGACTCTCTGAACATGAAAAGATTGTCGAGTGATATTGCTTCCTTTCACACTTGTTAAAAGGTTTGAAAAGGCATCTTTCGAGTGGTATTTTATCTCTTTTTCGGCCTCGTAAGACTAAAATTATGAAAAAGGAAAACCCTAGAGTTGTCTTTAAGTACTTTTCAGATTCTCTAAACATGAAAAACCATTGAGTATTCCTTTTGTGGACTCACTAAAAATTACACATTGAAGGGCCCATATGGGGACGAACCCTTACTTCTTCCAGTTTGTTAAACAAAGGAAGAGGGACTTACCGAAGGTGAGATATATCGAGCATCTGTTATCCTCCTTGAGCTCGTAAAAAAAAAAAGAGGTACTCGTCTATCTGGATGGGAGAAAAATTGAAGGAAGCAAGCCAAGTAGTTTTTGAAAACATCACAGGTCACTCTTATGGTTTCCCTTGAACACATCACATTTTCATTGCATACATTTTAACCCATTGAACCTCTGCACTAAACCAATCCTCTAAGCTTCTTTACTCCTTTGGATCACCCGACGAAATTCATAGTATCCACTACATCATGTTTTGTTCCATGTCATGTTTCTGCCATTTGTGCCCCAGTGTTCAAGGGAAGTATCCACTTCAAAGGTCAACCATCAAAAATTTCCTATTTCAATACCCGTGTCAGTCCATTCTCATTTTCTCCACCAATTTACATCTCTGTGTTGGTTTCATGTCATTGATGGGGGTTACATCAAGGCCCTCCTTAGATGAGTTTGTTCCTGTCGACTTCGGCACATTATCCAGGATTTAGACTTAGAAACCAGTTAGTACCTTGGGACCTGCATACCTCAATGGTAGGTCTCCTTGCTTTCGACAGTGGGTTTACATCATTGACCCCTGATCAGATGATTCCATGAATGTTCAAATTTGAATCATTTATTCACATTCGTTGGATTGTACTAGGGTACCTTGGGAATCATTTACATCAATGATGATTTCCCTCGCACTTGTTAACGATTTACCTCATTGACCAGTAATCATGTGGTCTCTACCATGTTCGACATCAAGACTTCTATTCACATGTCTAGATTCGTACCACATCGAGATCGGTAAGAAGACCCTGGGTTGAGTGTTCACTCTGTTATCTACTTTACCCAGGTTGCGATAGAGTGTGTTTTGAGAATACTGATATATATATAATGTAACACAGATCCACTTTGTATTGGTCTGTGGCTATGTTTTGTCATCTCGTAGATCCACTGTGTATTGTTCATGGCTACGATTAGTTCATGTCATAGGAGTATAGATCCACATTGTATATTTGGTGGCTATACCTTTTAAGTCAATATGATTATGGATCCACAGTGTATTTGATGGTGGTCATACCTTAAAAATATTTTATCAGTCAAGCATAGGTATACCTGCCTTGGGTTGAAACATGTCCTAACATTTGTCTGATGGTTTTATGCAGCTTCTATTAGGTTTTCCAAGCCCATACTCTTTCCTCAAAAAGGTCTACAAAGTACTTCAGTCATCAGTTTCCGTATTCTAACTTCGCACTTTGGGGGGAAATCTGTTACACATCAAAATTAATCACTTCGATGATGTCTCACTGTCATTATCGCAAGTGTCGCAAGTGTCACACTTTTGTCGCAAGTGTCACAAACATCATATTGTCATCCCGTTGGTGTCGCATTGTGAATGAAATCATAAAGACACTTGAGATACCCTCTAAGACTGGTTAAAAGAAGGAAAATATCATTTGGTGAAGAGTACAAAATTTTTCCTTGAAGAATCACCACCTTTAAAGAATTTTTGGAGATCAACGCTCCCCTGCCCACTTGCAGGGTGTTGTAACAAATATTAAAATTTTGTCTTTCGGTAGCTTAAGAGGAAAAAATTTATAACATTAGCTACCAAAAGTGCATACTTTCGGTAACTTAAATCTCATATTTCATACGTCCTTAGCTACCAAAAGTGAAATTGGGAAAAAATGGTCACCTGTCTATCACGCGCATCACTGAATGTTTTCTATGTATCATCTTCATGTCAAATAATGTCGATATAGGCTCCAAATAATGGGTTGTTTACTTATGTTCAGTCGTTGTGGTTGGTTTAAAGTTTCTTTTAATTGAATGATAACACTGATTGTGCCCCATTCTCATGATCTAAAATGTCACAGCAGTGTAATAGTCACAAGCCAACTCATGCAAAAATCCAAGGAGACAACCCACGGGTGTACCAGGGCCAAGCATCTACAATATGAAACCAGTAAAATGATACCAAGTGTTCAAGAACCATGCATTAATCCACATGAAGGAAGATCTCACGAGGAAGCATGAAAAGAATGCAATACACAACAAGAAAATTGCTAGAAGGGTTTTACATAAATGCCACATCACCATTTCAAGGTTTTCGTCGTCGGGGGTTTGGCCGACGTAGAGATTTTAACCACTACCCCATTTTCCCAAAACTTGAAGGCCCGAAATTGGGTTTCCAGTCATCAAGGGTTTTTCCGATGTAGATATTTTAACCACTTCCCCGTTTTCCCGAAACCCGAAGGCCCGAAATCGGGGTTCCAGCCTCACGCAAAAAAATTCCTTGGGAAAAAACCATTTTTATCAGCCTTGGAGAGGCCATTTTCTGTGTGATAATAGTTGATAGACATCTACATATCCTACTATTTCCAGTGCTATCTTCATAATTTCATTTGGATCTTGGGAATTTAGTCAAAATTCCTTTGCAAGATGAGGTTCGTTTTAAGAAATGTGGCATTGTTTACTGTGCTGAGTTATCATTTTCAAATGATGATTCTGAGTGACTAGAGGATAATTTTGAGAAATGGTCGAAGGATTTTGTGAGTAACACATCATATATCAATATAATCTCTTAGTTTTTATACAGGTGTCACATATTGGGAGAATCAAATTCATCTTCAAGCCCTAATTTTCGGATCTCATATTTTCCTGTTTTGACACATGTTTGTAAAATGCAAATTTGGGGCAAATGAAAATGGATATCAAGGAAATGAGAGAGGTTTTTTATCATAACAAATAGATTCACAAAAGTATCTTTCAGTTTATACACATATTTTGCGATTCGAGAGATACATAACCATAACCGCAACCCCCATTTTCAGCAGTTTGGCCCATTGTCTATGTCATAAAGATTCAAGAATTGATTGTAACTGTTGTTATCTTTTAGATTAGGGAGGATTTCGACCTCAATACCTATATGAGACATATTTGTAACATTTGAACGAGGCAGGAACAACCCGAGATCCTTTTGGAGGGTGGGTTTGTAATGCATTTCTTTTCAACAAATATAGAACAGAATGCCAAGAGATTCTACACCTCATCACTGTGTAATTTTGTTTTTCCTGTATTGTTTTCTCAGGTTTACATTCATTATTTCTTCCTTATTTTACATATTCAGCTTGTAATGGCACTAATTCAGTAATACCTCTGCTATAGTCATTTATTGGGCAGCCTGTTAGGTTCATTTTTTCCTCTATTTATGCTGTGAGAAAAACAAGACTTGTAGATTGACTGTTTCTTCCTAATTTACAAGTTAGATATATGCATGCTTGTTTTTCGAAGTTATTTGTCATTACCCTATTGAAATAAACATTATACTTATCAAAATTAGATACCTAACTCTTTGTTTCAGTCTTCTTCATATCCTATTCTCTATCCATCGTATTTATTAAATCAATTAGACAAACAAGTCCATACCTCTTCATTTCTGATCTATAAATGAGTGAAGGGCGTGTTTCAGACCTAGTTCTAGAAGCCTCCTACGACTGATCAATCAACAAAATTTATTTCATTTAAAATGCACTAAGGCTTGGCTCTATTACAGCAGAGAACAAACTCTTGCAACAACATTTTTTGGTGTCGTTGTTGGGGATGGTGGAACGAAGCTATCTTCCCTGGGATACAACAAAATTTTAGAGCTATTCCTTGATGGTGAACAAGGGATAGGAATTCCATTGGTCGTGATCATTCACCTGGTGACTCCTTGGTTCGAAAACTCTACATGATTCATTGGCGACTCCACTAGTGTCAAAATGTTGAATTCGTTCGCTACTCGGATTGCTGCAAGGTTTGCTCCTCTGGAATTTACAAATTTTTATGGCTTTCCAAACATTGTTCTAGACATTAAAATTTGGGAAGATGTCCTTCCTAAATTTGGAGGATATGTGGACAATAATCCTTCTCAACACTTGCTTGAATTACACAAGCTCATGGATGAATTAAATGTACATCATGAATATGTCCTCATGAATTTGTTTATGTTTTCATTGGAAAGAGATGCTAGGCTCTAGTGTAAGTCTTTACCCCATTCCAGTATTCTTTCATTGAAATATTTTCACACACTTTTTCATCAACATTCTAAGAGGATATATTCAACTGAAATCCTTTTTGAAGATTGTTGTAACATAGAATTCATAATACAAAAATATCATACAAATCCTCTTGAAGAGGAGGAAGAAACAACATAAATTTCTCAAGTGGATGAAGATGACCAGCATGACGAAGAGTTGATTGATAAAGAAACAGGATATGATAGCTCTTGTGATCATATTCAAGAAGAAGATATTCAACATCATGGTCAACTTGTAGAAGAGAAAGCAAACAATAGTTGCTTGATCCAGAAATTAAACAAACCACCTCCTCCTTTAACAGAAGAAGAGATAGATTTTCTCCTGAACAATCATGTTACAGCCCTTGCAGAGCAGATTTCTTTTCATCACACATGAAAATTTACGACAGTCCTCCTTTGTTTGATGAATGTGATGAAAGTGTTTCTGAAGATGATGAGTAGCAAGAAACTTTGGTTCATTAGGAAAGCAATCGGCAATATCATGAAAGAGACCAGCCTATGTATGACAGCTACCAAGAAGATCGTTGGATAGCAGATGAAGGACATAAGCAGGGGTTACTGAAACAACTGAGCTCTCCTCCCTGATTAGAAACTATTGAGCAATAGAGCAATAAGTTTCAATGCGACATTTTTGCACCAGTGGAAGAAAAAATCAGTAGTGGACAAAGTGCGCAAAAACATTTCAGACATCTTGCCCAATAGGAGGAAGTGTGGATTAATTGTGAAAGTGGTATATATCTTCCAATCTACAATCCAGTAGCATTTTATATGGAGTCAAAATGGGGGACTAAATTTTTTATTTCCACCTTCTTGAAGTCTGAATTTCAAAACTATAAGTACCTGCTCCCAGGGCATGTTTTGAAATTTGCAGTTGCTCCTATCATTTTTCTGCTCAAATATGGAAGCATAATTAAGTTTGTTAGTCGGATACTCGCTTGGTTGATTTGGAAGTTTTCCTATACTTGAAAAAAACAGTGATATCAATTAGAGTAGGTGATGTATATAAATAAGCTTGACTTTGAGCATTAGAGTACAACAATGGTTTTCATTATGTTTCCATTTTAGTTTGGAATCCAGTATGGTTTTGTTTTAAGGCATTACGACTCCATAGCCCAATGAATGCATAATAATTTTTTTGTTTCGGAAAGGTGCAAGTTAAATGGAAGAGTTCAGAGTTTGATAAGATTGATTTCAGGTCGCCCAATGGATGAAGGCACGTGGTCTACTGTTCTTGGCGCTTTGCAGGAAAGCACCATCTCTAGATGGAGCCTATGTTGTAATAAATATTAAAATTTTGGATTTCAGTAGCTTAAGAGAAAAAAAATTATAACGTTAGCTACCGAAAGTGTATACTTTCGGCAGCTTAAATATCATATTTCATACACCCTTAGCTACCGAAAGTGAAAGTGGGAAAAAATGGCCACCTGTCTGTCACGCGCATCACTGAATGTTTTCTACGTATCATCTTCATGTCAAATAATGTTGATATAGGCTCCAAATAATGGATTGTTTACTTATGTTCAATCATTGTGGTTGGTTTAATGTTTCTTTTAATTGAATGATAACACTGACTGCACCCCATTCTCATGATCTGAAATGTCACAGCAGTGTAACATTCACAAGCCAACTCATGCAAAAATCCAAGGAGAGAACCCACGGGTGTACTAGGGCCAAACATCTACAATATGACACTAGTCGACCGATACCAAGCATTCAAGAACCATGCATTAAGCCACATGGAGGAATAGCTCACGAGGAAGCATGAAAATAATGCAATACATGGCAAGAAAATTGCTAGAAGGGTTTTACATAAATGCCACATCACCATTTCGGGGTTTTGGCTGTCGGGGGTTTGGCCGACCTAGATATTTTAACCACTGCCCCATTTTCCTGAAACCCGAAGGCCCGAAATCAGGGTTTTGATTTTCGAGGCTTTGGCCGATGTAGATATTTTAACCGCTGCCCCATTTTCCCAAAACCCAAAGGCCCGAAATCGGGGTTCTAGCCTCACGCAAAAACCTGCCTTGGGAAAAAACCATTTTTCTCATCCTTGGAGAGGCCATTTTCCATTTTCTAATAGTCTATCGACATCTACAGATCCTAATATTTCCATTGGTGTCTTCATAATTTCGTTTGGATCTTGGTAAGTCAATCTAAAGTCCCCCGCAAGATGAGTTTCATTTTTAGAAATGTGGCGTGTTTTACTATGCTGAGTCATCATTTTCAAATGATGATTCTGAGTGACTTGAGGATCATTTTGAGAAACGATCAGATTATTTTGTGCCTAACACGTCATAGATCAATAGCCTCTCTCAATTTTCCTACAGGTGTCACATATGGGGAGAATTGAATTCATCTCGGAGCCCTAATCTTTGGATCTCATATTTTCCTGTTTTGACACATGTTTGTAAAATGCAGATTTGGGGAAAATGAAAACGGATCTCAGGGAACTGAGAGAGGTTTTTTCTTAGAATAAATAGATGCACAAAATACTCTTTTATTTTATACACATCTATCATGATTCTAGAGATACATAACCATAACCGCAACCCCATTTTTCAATAGTTTGGCCCATTTTCTATGGCAGAAAGTTTCATGAATTGATTGTAATTGTTGTTATCTTTTAGATTAGGGAGGGTTTAGACCTCAATATATCAATACCTATAATTAATTTAAATGAGGGGGGAACAACTTGAGAGCCTTTTGGAGGTTCGGTTTGTAATGCATTCCTTTTCAACAAATATAGAACATAATGCCAAGAGATTCTACACCTCGTCACTGTGTAATTTTGTTTTTCCTGTATTGTTTTCTCAAGTTTACATTCATTGTTTCTTCCTACTTTTACATATTCATCTTTTAATGGCTCTAATTAAGTAACACCTCTTCTATAGTCATTTATTGGGCAGCCTGTTAGGTTCATTTTTTCCTCTGTTTATGCTGTGAGCAAAACAAGACCTATAGCTTGACTATTTCTGCCTAATTTACAAGTTAGATATATGCATGTTTGTTTTTTGAAGTTATTTGTCATTCCCCTATTGAAATAAAGATTAGACTTATCAGAATTAGATACCTAACTCTTTGTTTCAGTCTTCTTCATCTCCTATTCTCTATCCATCTTCTTTATTAAATCAATTAGACAAACGAGGCCATGCCTCTTCATTTCTGATCTATAAATGAGTGAAGGGCCTATTTCAGACCTAGTTCTAGAAACCTTCTATGAATGATCAATAAAAAAAAATTATTTCATTCAAAATGTGCTAAGGCTTGGCTCTATTACAGCTTAGAACCAACTCTTGCGACAACATAGGGAGCGCTAGTTCTCCTTTTCCTATTAATAGGGAGAATTACAATGATATGTGGCCCACTTTGCGGGAGTGTCGATCTGTTGAGCAAATCAAGGGACAAATCCCCCTTATCTCTAAAGCCAGTTGAGAAATATCCGAGTCAGTTTTGCTCGAATCTATGAACAAGGATAGATCTAAGGGGAGTTCCACAACTGATGGAGAAAGATCCTCAACTTATCCCAAGAATATCTAAGATGGTTAGGCCTCTCAAAGCCTATATAAGGAGGCATTCTCATGGTGAAAGGGAGGAGAATAATCAGTGAAAAGTATTGTCATTTTGATTGTGGATCATTTGAGCAAGGGGTTGGACAAGGAGAGCTTGGTGAGGCTGCTACATGTGCATCTACACTTTGTAAGCACCTTATTTTGTTCTCATTAATACATGTGCTTGGCCTATAACTGTCTATATATATATGGGTATTTCTTGTATATGTTGCATATATACGTTTATTGTTATTTCAATGTGAATACGTTCATTTACAGATGTAT
>JZKD02S1663936.1:252299-290289 GCA_000966675.3 Picea glauca
ATGTGCACAACAATTGATAAAGGAGTTCACCCCTCTTATGGGCTACATCTCCTGGTCCAACTTCCAATGGATCATTATTATTAATTGCTCAAAAATTGCTCAAAAACATGTCTTAAAATGCTCAAACTGACAAACTGACTGCTCCAATGGCTTCCCAGCATCCAAAAACCCCTGTCTGGGCTCTTTCGACACCTCAATCGGTCGAAAAATGAAGAAGTTAGGCCTCCTGGAAGTCTCCCTCTTCAAGCTTGCTGTCTCTGGTTCTACAATTCGTACCCTTCTTGCACAAACCTGGCTCACATGCTCTTTTAAGCGCAAAAACCAGCACCGGGCACAACCGCGCCAACGGTGCAAACCGTAGGATGGTTAAGGAACCTCCAACCCCTAACCGCCTCGGCACCTGGGCGTATGGCGCATAGGACCACGCTCTAAGGCAAAAGTTGGTTAAGTCATTCCAACCGTTGGAACTAACCCCGCACTCCTGGTCGTATGCAAATCTGTGGGCATATGTTTTAAAACCCCGTGCAAATGTACAACCGCGTGCACATTACACAATGGTATAACCAATAAAATATATATATGGGCATAATACAATGTATAAACTTTGGTCCGTGCATTTAAATCCATGCGCATATATTTATACACGGTTCTATAGTGTGTAATGAAACCATGGCGGCCCGCGCCCTTTTCTGTGTAATACAATATGCAACGATAAATATAATGAAATCCATATCCATTAAAAGGCATAAATGGCGGCAAGTTGGTTATTGGAATTCGTAAAGACTCTATGTGGAGGAGAGGTCCGGGGGTCGAACCCCGCAGCCTCCAATATTTTGTATATAGAACTCCTTAGCCAACCAATGAGTGACACGTGGCGCCCTTGGATTGGACCACATGTCCTCCTATTATAGGCCACCCAATGACATGTGTCAACATCTGACTCGCCCAAAATAGACCAACCAATATCTGTCATGTCACCATCGTATGGCCTGTACGGTCCTGCCACATCATCGTACGGACTGTACGGATAGGTACAATCAGCATCCAAAAATTTTGCCTGTTTGGCTTGGCGGACAGATCGCGATATATCCTCCATACGGACTCCGTCTGAGAAATTAAATATACCACCGGAATCAGGAAGACGAGATAGATGCAATGGCACTGTTTTCGTCACATTCCGAGCACTTTGAAAATTGAGCAAAATTTGATCCCCTGATCAAGAGTGTAATTCTCAAAATCCATGACAGGTTGTTGCTGGTTGTGTGAGATTTGTAGCGCATTTTTTTCATGCTGATTGTGAGGACCGACCGCACGATTTCACAGAAAAATATTCTCAACAAAGATCATGGCAGGTTTCGATCCCATGGTTTGTCTGTGGACAGTGAAAACTAAAACAAAAACATACCGCCTTGATCGGGGCTCGTGAATAAAACAGACGTGAACTTGTGATGGATTAGCAAAGGAAGATTCCTTTATTATTTTCATTGTTTCATGCCAACAACCTCCCCTAGAGAACACCTTCCACGTAATAATAATTTATACTAAAGGTAATAATGAAAATTGTTGAGAAATGTTATTAAGTCAACCTGACTTATTAGGAAGGTAACACTTGTGCTCTTTAGTTATGAGTTTTAATTGTTCAAGTTGTAACATTGAATCTACAAGAAGAATTGTGCATACAAATACTACTATTAGAACCGTTTCATTTCCTAGATATGTAGCATTTTTCTCAAATTTTGGAAATTATGCATATTGTAATTTTTTTTTGTCACTTAAAGTTGCAAGTCCTCAATTTCCGAAGAATCCTAAAGCAATTATCCATATTTTAATTCTTCATGCATATAATCCCCTAAATCGTCTATACAATGATTATGGTCATGCTCCAATATGAGCTCAGAGATAAAAGTTATAGCTCTCTGAAATCTCCATTTTTCCCAATTTTAGCACTTTTATCACTAGTGCAATTAGGCTAAGAGGCCAACTTTTGCCACCTATAGAATAAAATCTGTCAAAAACCAAGAAAAATTTTGTATCAAGTGCAGATAATGTCGGTGATGGTGAGTACATGTCAATATTTAGATTTTAATTCGAATGCTTCTAACAAATTCTATATCAATCTAAAATTGTGAAATGTTTTTTTTCGCATTTTCTCTAGACTTTGAATTTTTAGCCAAAATGGGTATTCCCAAATGCAAAAAAAATAGGAAATATTCAATAATACAAAGGTGTTTGGATTTTTGAGGAGGTAAAATGTCAAGTATAGAATATTTTCTAGATTTGTGATCTGGGGTCCCTTTTCCTCCTATGAAAATCTCAAAAAACTCCAAAACATCTCGTGGAATAATGGATTTTGGCATATTTTTTTATTTTCATTCCAAGCCCTTTGGAATTTGGTTAACTGCTCCACTAAGTTTCTTCATGTCTACTCCCCTAACTCACTATCATAATTTCATTAACAAAAGGGCCTTTTTCAAGAATACCACCTTGTTCTTCAAAAACCACAAATCTACAGATTTTGGAAATCTGGAACAGAGTTGGTCAGTGACCCTCTTGGACACTTTTATCATCCTTCTCACTACAGTCCTTGTTGGGCCTCAAAATTGTCATTTTTTATGATTCCATTAGCCATTATTTCACCTATTGTCCCCTTCTATATCCATTCACTTCATTAAGGTCATATTCATGTAATTGTCCATTTTCATCCTACAAGAGCTTCATGTGTTATATGTACACTAAAATGGTCAATTTCTCATGTTTTGATGATTACTTAGGGTAGATTTTGTGATTTCCTAACTTGCTTATGAATTCAACAGTTGTTGGAAATTTTGCAGCTATTGGCAATTCTGCAGCTAATTGGCAGTTTTGGTAGTCAAACTTTCCATGTAATTTATGAACAAATGAATAGGAACATAGAAAATATAAAATACGAGTTTTGTGCAAAATGGGGTCAATTAGGTGACTCGCAAGGAAAATCTACAAAAAGTACAAAAAAATGGGTGTATGGTTGAGATTTCTAAAACTAGTCATTCTAGCATGCAATTTTGTAGCTAAGTGGTTTGACCAAGTTGTGGCCCATACCCACGAATTTGGACATATGGATCTTGTTGAAACAGATCTTGAAATCTTTTATCCTTAAGACCTAGATTTTTAATCTTTAAGTCTTGGCGTTTTTCGGCCTTCTTAAAACAAGAATTTCATCACCTATAAATTCACGGTGCCTTTTATTGTTTATTTTTTGGAAAATGAACGGAAAAAATCTAAACAAATATAAGTTTTCAAACACTCTTTGAAAAAATCTTTTAAACGAGCAGTAATTTAAAATTTATGAATTTTAATTTAAACCTAACAAATCGGGATTCAGGGTTTTGCATAAACAAATGTTTGATGAAAATTGAATTGCGAAACCCCGATCTCCTATTTCCCAATACTTTAAGACTTAATTAAAACATAAATTACTTAATTCTCAATTAAAAGGGTTTAAAAGTTAAGTTAATCATGTCACGATATCGGGATTCGCGGTTCAATAAGATCATATATTCTTGTCATTGTGTTTCCCGATTTCCCGATTTCGCGATACGTTTCATCCTTAAGTAAAGATTTGAATTAATCTAATCTCTTCTAAGAATGATTAAGAGTTAAATAATTACATCGTGATTTCGGAATTCGCGGTTCTATGAGAAGCGTGTTTCTTATCATCATTTTTCCCGAAATCCCTATCACAAAAATCCTGACTCATAATTCACATTTGAAATAAACTATATCTGTTTTGGCCTTAATTTTGATTAATGAATTGATTAAGATAAGTTAAATCATGTTTTAAAGAAACAGGTCATCACCATTTCACGATTTCGGGATTCGCGATTCCATGAGAGCACGAACTCATGTCATCAGATTTCCCGAAATCCCGATTTTCCAATTAACTAAATCCCAAAAAAGTCTAATATCGATTAATTAACATATTAAAAAATGTTTTAATTTTAATTAAGACATCGCGATTTCGCAATTTTGGCGATCGGGTTTCTTCGATGACAGATTTTTTCGACATCAAGAGTGCCGAAACCCCGAAAAGTCATGTTTTCAGACTTAATTCATAATCAACAATAATAAATCATCTTTCTAAATAGGTTTTAAAGTTAATCTTTCTTTGAATGATCATTAACGTGTCATTGTCCGATTAAGTAATTTTCTATTATATTTGAAAACACTGAGAAAGCCTAGGTACAGGCATTAAATGCATATCTTCGAAAATATCTTTTGCATTAAGAGCTTTAACTTCGTAACAGAGGTACAAATCTCAATATTTTTATGATATATTCGAAATGAACATTCGAAACGTTTGTATTTTCATTCTAAAGTTGAGCTTACTCATCCACTCTCTATGACAGGTTTTCAAGCCTAACACAAAGCTATGGCACCCAAAAACGCTCCGAAGAAAAACGAAGACCAGCAAGAAGGCGATATTATTTCTGATACTACTCCACTCGGCGTACACTCCGTCAAATCGTGGACTGGAATTTCTGAAAAGTTGGAGGATGAGCTTAAATATGCAGCCCCTGATTTGGAAAATCACCTCTGAGATATTGCCGAGTCTGAGATTCATAAGGTTGTTGTGCGTCCGAGACTTGTGTCATATACCGACATGATTGGCTGGGCTCTGAATAAAGTAGATATCCCGACAAGAAGCATTTTGAACGAGCAAGGAGCTGTCATCGGCTCATTCATGCCTGAGCACATTCAAGTAATGTATAAGCTCTCGCCCAATTATAGACACACCTTTAATTCTGAGTTTTAGCCGAGTTTCAAAGAAAAGAATGCATTGAAGCGGGCCAGACATACCCTGACATGATTAAAGGATGGGCCAGGGATGAAAATAAGTTTAGGGCTAATTTACATGGGATTTATGCCACAACTTCCTTAAACGAATATATGGTTTATGTAGCAATAATGTTATGTAGACTTTTCGGGAGAAAGGATCCTTGTCACTTTCATGCAGACTGGACACCTTTCCTAGAGGAAGTTTCAGAAGGACGCAATTTTAACTGGCATAAAATTTTGTCAGATAACCTCACATCAGAGGTTGTGAATTACAAAGCAGCCAAGTCAAAAGGACAACCAGTGTCTTTTTATATGTATGCATATATTATGGATGCTATTTGTTTTATGACTCCTTTCCCATTAATGAATTGGAGTTGGAATGTTTCTTGCCCAGAGCCTGTTCATAAATACCACTCATCTCTCTGGGAAGAAAATGCAAAAGATGTTTTTTATGATGTTTGTCATTATGTAATTATCCCTCTGCACAAAATATTCTTTGGATGCGAACCCCCTCGCATTTCTAACGCAGTCACAGAAATCCTCAAATCGGTTGCTGACTGGTTTATTGAGGAAAATTTTTCCTATGTTAGGGTTTATGGTTGTTCCATTCTGCCTCACGCACTCCCAAAATTCTTACCAGATAGGTTAGTATGCAAAGAAGTGGCTCATCAGTTAGCCAAGGGTGGTATTGGGTTAGAATTAAAAGCCCTTCAAAAAAAAGCATGGCCATCTTTCCCTGTTCATATCGAGAAATTTACTTTATCAAACATAGTTCATTCTAAAGCGGAGGCTGAATCATTGGAGGAAGTTAAATTAGTAAACATCGAGCATAGAAAACACGACCCTTACCAAATAATTAGTCGGCATTACATACACTGTAATTTAAAAGCATATGAACATGAAGTTTCAGTTTATGATGATATTTTCAAAGATGTTAAATCTTATGAGGAAGTGCAGAACAAAGTACAGGACTTGTCACCTGACTCACAGGTGGGGTTTGTATCTTTTCAAAAACATAGGCGAAGCTTCCTGCCGAAGACTTTACAAGGTGAAATATCGACTTCATTGCCAGAACAGGAAGAAACCCCTCCAGGTTTTGAAACTGATACTCAGGATAAACCAAGTGACAAAGATAAGTTGAAAGATTCTGAAATACCTCCTCAAAAAATAGAGTCAGACAAAGGAACCAGGGACAGAGAAAGAAAAAGGACTGGAAACAAGTCCAATAATTTTGGATGATATTCCAGAAAAGATTGGAGGAACTGTTTCAAAGGAACTTGGTAGCCCCATTACATCTTTAACTCCACCATAGTCAACTTTCGGAACCCCTCATGAAGGATTTCTATACGTTAGTGATCTACAGCCGATTTCAAGAGATGAAATCCCCCCATCTGATTATTTTTTCAGCAAAAAGCGAAGAGCTGTTTTGAAACAGGAATTTCATCCTGTAGGAGAAAGATCGATTCAGAAGCATAGAGTTATTATTGATGGGAAGAAACTCAAGGATGGAGATTTCGCTACAGAGTTAGCAGGAACAATGGGTGCTATAGCATCAGCTAATAAATATTCTGTATGAAACCTAACAACTATGCTTGAACAGAAAGGTCAAGAAATAACCCAGTTGCAAGACAGATTAAAGGAAAATGAAAGAAATATTGGCTGGGGAATACAGAAGGGTCTAGAACAAGCTAAACTCAAAGATATGCAAGAAATCCAAAAGTTGAATAAAAACTTGGATGAGGCAAAACACATGATACAGGTCACTCAATAACAGGTTCAAAAGCTGGGCAAAGAAAATAAATTTTTGCAAGACAAGATTATTTCTATTGGTAACCAGGTAATTGAAATTGAACATTTTAGGATGCAAGCATCAGAGATATATGCAAAAATAGAAGAGGAACAACAGAAAGTATTCTGTATTCTGGAATCTGGAAATAATCCAGAACTATTTTCAGGAATCAAATAGGTCCATGGAATAGGTGTTCCAGAAAGAAAGAGAAGCAAAAGCAGCAAGGACTACTTTTCAAAAAGCAATGGCTTCCTCACTAAAATCAGAAATTGGAAAAAATCAGAAATTATCTATTTCTGAACAGGTAAAAGGAGATATAATGATAAAAGTATGGGAATCAAAACTAACTGAATATAAAAGAATTACAAAATAAGTTAACGAAGATTGCCAAGGAATCTTCGATCTCGTTGAAAAAGATTAATTAAATATCGGGACAAATGGTTATGTTGGGTCATTAGGTGAAGTCAACATTGCAAGGCATCAGCTGAAATCGAGAGAAGAGATCGAAGAAAAGAAAGCATAAATTTCAAATATTAAATTGGTTAACATTACAGAAATCAATAAGTGGATGGTTAATTCGAGTTTAAAGCTGAAAACAGTGAAGTTCACAGAAAGTATGTTAGAAAGTAGATTGCCAAAATTACAGAGGAGATTTTTCTCTTTTGAAGCTAATGAGATACCTGAGGCTCCTAGGATCTTAGTAAAATTTTTGGGAAAATGTGTTCAATGCGTTGAAGCAGAGAAAGAAATTTCGTCAACGCAAATTTAAAACTTTTTAAATGTTTTTATTTATTAGAATTTTGAAAGAAATTGTAGACGGCTGACATTATTTTATGTAACCATAATATTAGGGAGTTGGTTAGTTACCAACGAGAAACTTTGATAGAAATGTATAAATATAGTTTCAAAAGGCTGAGAAAGGGCTTCAGAAATTGGGGAGATAGCCACTTTTGTAAATTCAGTTTTGAAGTTCATCGGAATATAAATCGCAAACAAGATTCTGGATCCTGCAACTTTGTAACTATGTGTCTTCCTCTGTTTATCATGCTTTGTTAATTTTTCCTTTTAAAGTGTTTTTCTAACAAGTAAATCAATTTGAATTTATATACATTGTTTCTTATTATTTCAGATTGGTTTGGATGTTGAACGTATTACAGTCTTTCCTCTGAAATTACTTTAGTAATTTTAAGACCTGTAAAACCTTATGTTCCTTAATATTTAACTATGTTAGAAATCTTGTTTTTCTTTCATCATCGTTAATTGAAATATAAGATTCTTTCTTGATAAAAGCCTTATATTTCTATGTATTGTGTTTCGTTGTTTACAATTTCAAAATTGTTACAAAACCAGGAAATGACCTTGAATGTGTTTTTACATTACTGTTGTAGATTTTAAAAAAAAATTCATTGATCTCATCTCTGGAAATCTGAAGTAACCAATCGATTAAAAACCCATTTTATAAACCTTTTAAAATCTATCATCCATGACTGTCCCTAATAGCAGACAACCTAACGTAGAACCGGGCCTTCAGGATCAATCCAGCATTGCCTTAAGTTTATTTAATATTATTTTACAAAGAGTGACTAATAGGGCTGAACTAGAACGATCATGGGCTGCTATTGAATGTGACATTAGCATCCAAGAGCAACAAGAAGCGAGACAGAGATAGTTGAGAAACTGAATCTTCTCTGATCTTTCTTTAAATTCTTTAATTCCAAATCTTTTCTTTAAATCATTTTTGGATGCCTTGACGGTATGTTTTATAGCCTTAAAACATAAACTCAGAAACAACAAATCTCATGAAATATGTTGTACTATCCTATTAAAATTATCTTAGAAAAATCCAATGTTTAGTGGAGGAGATCCACATGTTTAGGATCTAGGATTTGTTGGTTATGAGATCCACTTGTTTAGGATCTAATCTCTTGTTGTAACTCCTCTTCCTATATGTATAAATATGAGAGGATATCATTCATCTTGGAAGCTAGATAGTTCATAGTTCAGTAGTGAAAGAGTTAGAGAGTAGAAGGATCATTGTAATCATTTTGATGTTGGAATACATAGCTTGTTGTTGCATATCAAGAATTTTCTACTATAGTCCTTCTTGGCAGTATATGCCAAGAGAGACATGGCCCCCTATCTATGGTATACACTGCCCAATCAATTTTATTTATGTTGTGTGATGTTATTGCAGTAGTTTCTCATTCCATTTCATGTCCATTATTTTATTCTCTTTCATTTATGCAAGTGTGGGTTTCCCTACAGAGTTAGGAATTACAGGCTAAGTTTTATAAGTGATCACAAAGCCAATTGATGCTCTTGATATCAATCAAAGGAATGTGTTTAATGATTGAAACATGAGTTCATTGACCTCAATTGAACTCTGTAGCATTTCATTTATGCAGTGTTTATTTTCATTTTGATCAAGCTACAAGAATTAGTCAATCCATGAGGTAGCTAAATTATCATTATAACATAGAACTTGTATCCTTGACTATGATTCTTGGAAGTGTCTTGTCAAGCAAAACATTTTTATTCAGCTTGCTTAGCTTAGATTTAGTTTCCTAGTCCTGCATATATTTTGTCGGCATATCACAATCTTACAAGCTCCCTGGTTGATAATTTAATGTAAAGCAATTTAAGCAATTGAATTGACTGACAATCCTATTCCCAAAATTTCACCTAGTTCTAAGATTTTCTACTCCTATTGTGGCCAAAATAAGATGTTGGCTCCACACTTCTTCTTTTTTAAAATATACCTTTACCTTGTTGATGTGTCATACTTGATGGCAAGGGATGGCACATGCTTAATGATGTGGCATTGGTGTGCACATAGCATCCTTTTATGTATCCATGTCACCTTCATTGCCACATTTTCTTTCCAGGTCAACCATCATGGTATGCTTCTTACATTTCCTCTGCTTTATAACTTTATTTATCATTATTTTATTTAATTGAGGGCCACTTCATATCCAATTGTCCTTTTCCTCCACCTAACATGATTTGGACTATGGATGTTGGCCAAGTTGCACAAAGTGAATGGTCATTACTGCCATTGATGTCAAACTTCTCATTATTGCATTTATGAGTAAGAGTTTGATTTTCATTAGTTGGACTAACAACTAAATTAACCAAATGAACAGGTGGTCAAAGTCTTAGTTAAAGAGGCAAGGAAAAGTGCACTATAAGTTATATCACTAAATCTCATATGTTAAGGAAGTTTGTCAGATAAGTAAGACAAAAGTTAACGTTGACAACTACAACAACTAATGAAAACCCTTCCTAATGAGATTTTTTATCTTGGTAAGAGAAAGATAAACATAGAGAGAACAGAGTGTGTTCAAGAAATCGATGATGGGTTTTTAAGAGAAAAACGTAGAGGTTGATTTACGTTTTTTCTTGGAACTATGTTGCTCATTTGTCGAAGAGAAAAACGTATAGATTCAAAAGCATTTTTTCTTAGAACTCTATTGCTCATTTTCCGAAGAGAAACACATAGAGATTCAAAAACATTTTTTTCTTGGAACTCTGTTGCTCATTGCCAAAGAGAAAAATGTAGATATTCAAAAACATGTTTTCTTGGAACTCTGTTGCTCATTTTCCGAAGAGAAAAATGTAGAGATTCAAAAACGTTTTTACCTGGGACTTCATTATTCATTTTGCAGGAAGAAAAACGTTTTTACCCGGAACTCCATTATTCATTTACTGGAAGGAAAACACAGGGGTAAATGTGTTTGAGACAGTTAGAAAGTGCAGAGGTATGTGTTTGGTTTCTTGATTGTGAAAAGTCCAGAGGTTAATAGTTGATTTTCTCCTTAAATGAGAAATGCACAGAGAAGAGGTACACTCTGATGTTGCAGATTGTATGGTTGTTTTTAGAGTGAGTAAACTCTGATATATATATAGAGAGAGAGAGAGAGAATAGAGATATGAAATGCTTGATTGATTGAGCAATTACATCTAAGGTAAATTCATTAAATAGTTAAAGGCTATCTTTGTAATTCAAATATACATTGAGGTCATTATTTATTGCAATGAAGATTATCTACATATTTGATTTCCAGGTTTATAATAGAGTAATCATGAACAGATTGAGTTGATCAGTTTTGGCATTGATAGAGTGTGAACAGAGTTGCATGTGAGTAAGATGCATGTTGGTTGAAAACAATAACATGTTTGGCAAAGATGGAATTGATGGTTACAGGTTTTTGTTCAGAGAAATAAATTAACAAAAGGATATTGACAATTTAAGAAGAGTGTTTGAAACAATTTGAAGCCAGTACTAAGGGAGGAAGGGAGGAGCTAGGGAGACTAACCATCTCATTGCAAGTTGAAGCTTGCATTCAGGCAGTAGAAGTTGTCTTTCAGTAGGTGTTGAAGATAAAGAGGTAGAATCCTCATCTGAGTAGTTGCTCAGACAAAATTTGATGTAACTGAAGTAGCTTGATTGCTTTACATCCATAAGACGAAGAAGAGGTTTTTCCCTTTATGGGTTTCCTCATAAATATTTTGTGTCTCTGTCCATTTCATGTGATTGATGGTTACTAATTCATTTTCACTGAGACAAAATATTTATTACTTCTTAAGCTGCATTAAAGAAGTAATCGGTGTTAAAGAGATAAAAGTGAAAATTGTGTATACAACTGATTCACCCCCCCAATTGTCCAACAATTGGTATCAAAGCCGGTTACTTCAGAACTCGGTTTAATCACTAGAAGTTTGGTCTTTTATGATGGATAAGAAATCTGAATTTACAAAACATGGATTACCTCTATTTGATGGACATAACTATGCCTTTTGGAGTATCAGGATGAAATTGTTTTTGCAAGCTCAAGGAGTAGATGTTTGGCAAGTTGTGTTGAATGAATATAGTGTTCCAACAACCATTCCAATAGATGTTGCAGGTAAGAAACTTTATGAAATCAATTCCAAAGCTATGTATGCAATACTTGAAGGTTTAGTAGGGTCAGAATTTATTAAGGTTATGCATTGTGTGTCAGCAAAATAATTATGGGACAAGCTAAAAAATGTTTATGAAGGAGATACTAAGGTGAAGAATGATAAGTTACAGTCATATATGAGTCAATTTGAAAGTTTAAAAATGGAAGAATCTGAAGATATAGCAACTTCCTTCCTTCGTATTGATGAAGTAGTTAATACCATGAGAGATCTAGGAGAAGAAGTTAAAAATGTTAATATTGTGCAAAAGGTACTTAGATCTCTACTTGTAAGATTTGATCCAAAAATATCTTCTTTAGAAGAAAGAATTGATCTTGCTACTTTAGAAATGGATGAACTACATGAGATACTAATAGCATATGAGATGAGGACCTCTGGTGAGAATTCTGCCAGGAAAGAAGCATCTTTCAAGGAAACAAAGAAGGACAAGAAAAAGGTTGAACCAAAAACCAACAATTACGGGGATTCAAAAGAGGATATGGAAGAAGCTAATTTTGTCAAAAATCTTAAAAAGGGTATTGGCAAATACAAAGGTATGCTTCCTCTTAAATGTTTTGGCTGTGGTAGAATAAGAAATTTTGCTTCTAAGTGTCCTTTCAATAAGCATTATGATGGTGAAGAAGAAAGAAACAGAAAGAGTAAAGAATACAAGAACAAGTATAAGAAGTATTTTCAAAGAAACTCATATAAAAATAAAAGTCTATTTATTAAATATGTTAGTGACTCTTCAGAATCAGATGAAAGTGATGTTAGCTCATATATAAGATTGTTTATGGATATAGAAAATCAGGATGATAAAGCTAATGAAGAAGAAGAAGGTGAAGTTGATTTGGAAGCTGAGCTTGTAAGTTCTTTGACTGAACTTAGAAAGGTAAGAAGAGACTGTAAACATTTCAAAGAAGAAATGAAGAATCTTGAAAATGAGATACATAAATCTATCAACTTGATAGAAAGAATTGAAACTATGATAATTGATTTAAAGCTCAAAACAAAAGAAGCTAGAGTAACTAAGGAAGCACAAAACAATTTTCTTGTAGAAAAGGAAAAGGAAAAGGAAAATAATGGTTTGAAACTTGAAGTTGTCTCATTAAGAAAGAAGGTACAAGAAAATAACATGGATGATAGCTCAAGGATTTTGAAACAGATTATTAGTAATCAAAGACCAACAAATGAAAAGACTAGAATTGGTTATAAATATGAGGTTACTAATGCAAGTACTAGTACAAGTTTTGAAAAAGCAGGTACATGACATACAAATGTGAAAAACACTAGCAAGCAGATGGAATCAATAAAGCAAGAAGGAAATCAGACTTCAACAGTACATAGAAGAAGCTATGACAGGAACCGGAACAGGTTTGATGGCTATTGTTTATTTTGTTACAAATATGGACATAAAGATGCTTTTTGCAATGCATTTTCAAGAAACATAATTGCACATAACAGTCATGACAAATCTAAGTTTGATTATGGAAGAAGGCATAATAGAACCATTCAAAACAATGTGAACAATTCCTATAACAGATTTGATGTTTTAAGGTTTGAGGGTGAATGTCATAGGTGTAATAATTTTGGACATGTGTCAAGAAATTGTCCAATGAACTTTCAGAAATGTGTTGAACCTAATTACGCTAATCTAAAAGCTAGATGGTGGAAAAAGAAAAGTGACCATTTAAAATCTGAAAAAATGCACTCTAGCTTTACATGTTGATCATAAAGTAAAATGGTGTGTGGATAGTGGATGTTCAAAACATATGACAAGCATAAAACATAATTTTGTTACATTAGATGCAGGAAAAGAAGGTACAATCACTTTTGGTAATGAACATTCAGCTAGGATAATTGGAAGAGGTACTCTGTGTCTGAATTAAAAAAATATTATGGTTGAAAATGTCTTGTTGGTTGAGGATATGGAACACAATTTATTGAGTGTAATTAAAACTTGTGATAAAGCGAATTATATGATTTTTGATTCAAAAAATTGTCAAATCAGAGATGTCAAAACAAATAGGTTAGTTGGAACAACTACAAGAACACCGAACAACATTTACATACTAGATGAGAAAAAGGAAAATTTGTTATCTTGGGAATAAAGATGAAAGTTGGTTGTGGCACAAAAGGCTTGGGCATATTAACTTTGAAAATATGATCCAGTTAAACAAAAAGGAAGCTATAAGAGATTTACCTGTCATGAAGAATCTTACCAGTTCTATTTGCAAACAATGTCAACATGGTAAACAAACTAGAGTTAGGTTTAAGACCAAAGAACACTCTACAACAAAACCTTTGGAAATAGTACATGCTGATGTTTGTGGACCTATGAGGACAATAAGATTAAATGGTGAAAGATATTTTATGTTATTTGTGGATGAATTTACTCGGATGACTTGGATGTTTCTATTGAAAAAGAAGTCTGAAACATTCAATTGTTTTCAAATTTTCAAAGAATTGACTGAAAATGAAATTGACATGAAAATTAATTGCTTAAGATCAGACAATGGCGGAGAGTTTGTTTCTAAATAATTCAATAAGTATTGTGATGATAATGGTATCAAAAGACATTTTTCTGTTACTGAAACAACTCAACAAAATGGTGTTGTTGAAAGGAAAAATAGGACTGTTATGGAGATGGCAAGAACAATGCTAAATGAATCTAAACTGAGTAACATACTTTGGCCTCAAGCTGTCCATACTGTTGTTCATATTYTGAATAKAAKCTTGTTGAGAAATAACTATGACAAAACACCTTATCARYKATGGAAAGGTAGGYHAGCAAGTGTAAAACACTTTAGAATCTTTGGTAGTAAGTGTTACATAAAGAAAGTTGATAAAAATATGGGAAAGTTGGATTCTAGAACTGATGAAGGTATTTTAGTTGGATATTCATGCTCAAGAAAAACTTATAAGTGCTACAATTTCAGATTGAAGAAATTTGTTGAAGCCATAGATGTTAGATTTGATGAATCTTCATTTTTTAAATCCAAAATTGAACAGAAAGATCATCAGACATATGAAATAAATGAAAAACTGAAAATGGAAGAAGAATCAAGTGATATAGAGGAAACTAAATCAACTAACAATGAAAATCTGATTCCTACTAGGTGCAAGGTTCAACTCCATCTAAGACTCCAAACAAAAGGGTACAAAGAAATCATCTTGAAGAGCAAATCATTGGTGATATACATGCAGGTGTTGAAACTAGAAGCAAAAGGCAAGAATCTAGTTCAAATCATGAACATGTATCATTACTCTCTCTGTTTGAACCCAAGAATGTTGAAGAAGCAATCAATGATGAGTACTGGATGAAATCAATGAAAGAAGATATTAGTCAAATAGAAAATAATGAGACATGGGAATTGGTTCCTAGACCTTTAAATAAGAATGTTATTGGGGCTAAATGGGTCTTCATAAATAAGTTGGATGAAGCATGTAAGGTCACTAGAAATAAAGCTAGACTGGTTTGTAAAGGGTATGCACAGGTAGAAAGCATAGATTATGGAGAAACTTATGCTCCTCTTGCAAGAATGGAATCCATTAGGCTGATTTTGGCTTATGCTAGTTCCAAGCACATTAAAGTTTATCAAATGGATGTAAAATCTACATTTTTAAATGGTGAATTAGAGGAAGAAGTATACATGGAACAACCGGATGGGTTTCAGGTGCAAGAAGCATAAAATCATGTTTACAGGTTGAAAAAGGCTTTGTATGGGCTAAAGAAAGCTCCAAGAGCTTGGTATTCCATGCTTGATAAATACTTAAGGCAGCAAGGATACAGAAAAGGAAACACTCGTAGTAATATTTATATTAAAGAAGAACATGATAGCTTGTCATTGTTGAGATTTATGTAGATGATATTATTTTTGGGAGTGATAATGATCAACTTAGCCAATAGTTTGTTGAAATTATGCAGAATGAGTTTTTGATGTCCATGCTTGGTGAAATGAAATTTTTCTTAGGTCTTCAAATCACTCAATTTGATGAAGGTATTTTCATTTCTCAAACTAAATATATCAATGAAATGCTCAAGAATTTTCAAATGTGGGATTGTAAACTAGTTGGCACTCCCATGGTTACTGGATGTAAGTGTTTTTCCTTGACCAAGTTTTGAGGATCCTTGGTCAAGTTTGACCTATTTTTGGGACTTCGACAGGCTGTCAAAGGTGGAGCGCAGGACGAAGCAAAGATCACAGGATCTCGACCCCTTTTAGGGCCCTTTTTGGGATTCAGGATTATGTAACAGGTATGGGAATGTCGGACCATGGGTTTACCCATGTTTAGGCCCATTTTGTAATGTATAAATAAGTAGCTAGGCGATGTAAGAAGAGGTGAGTGTGCTAAGTGTTGAAGTTCGATCTATGTGATTGAAAGTGCTAAGTGTTGAGTGGAGATTACTTTTGTGCATACTATATGAGGCTTGCAAAGCTCAATGCAAGTGAGTGTAAGAGATTGAGAAGAGGATTAGTGCTATAACCTAGCCCGGGGAAGGAGGATCTTGTGAGGTGTGTAGATCTTATGTCCTCTGCGGAGTAGGGTTTTTGTGGCTCTATGCATGTAACTAATTAAAGAAGCTAATAAAGAAGATGAAGAGTTGGTGGACGTAGCCCCAGGGTGGGGGTGAACCATGTACATGTTGTGTTGCTCTGCTTTGTGCTATGTATTAATGTGTTTATATGTTAACTTGCTTAGTGCTTCGATATAGATGAATGGTAGATATATATGTTAATGCTAGGTGCTTAATAGTATGGATGAATACTAGATTTGACCTTTGTGGATGTGCTTAGTGCTTGAATGTAGTAGATTTGGTTAAATATTGCAATGCTCTGTAATTAGGGTTTAATTGTGTTGTAAACTAAGACTGGATATTGATGAAATATAACTGCTAAGTGCCCTGTTAAGGTGTTACAGTAATAGATCTGTGTCCCAACTAAGGTTGCAGACACTGGAGTCTTGCAACCACCCCTGCCTCTTCCTCTGGTGAGACTTCATCTACTTCGCAGGTGTTGCCGAAAGGGTCGGTAGTTAGGTTTTTTTGGTGTGTTATTGTAGCGTTGAACCCTGGGTCTTCCCTCTTGCCAACAAATGGTTTCGTTGTCAGGACTGAAACTTTGATTGTTGGGAACTAAGGAAAGAGAAGCTCTATGTGAAGATCTGACCTAAAATTGTGAAAAATATGTGCATAGATCTTTCGATCTAGTGCACAATATTCTACTTGACCTGTGAAGCTCTGTGCTAAGAAGAAGGTTCAGATCTGAAGAGAATAGGTAATATCTGAAAGCTTTGTTCTCTGAGAAAGGTAAAAATGAGATTTTTTTTTGTTAAAGAGGTAAGATCTGCAAGCTTCGTGCATTAATAAAGGTAAGAATAGTGAAAAGTTTTAGATCTAGAAGCTTTGTGCTCTACTAAAGATAAGATTAGTGGAAGTTTTTGTTTCTAAAGTATGGATCTAGGTATGCTTGATAAGATGTGTTCTAGATTGAAAACTAGGGCACTGATAGATGAAAGAAGATTTGATATGAGTAGATCTGATAAGAATAGTGAAAGATATGTTATACATATGCATAGAGAGAATGTTTGGACTAAAAAATGGATGTAGGACCCTAGAAATAATTTTTTGCAGGTTAGCTACTATGATCATAGTATGCAGTACAAGAAAGGTTGGGGATCATTTAAAAGAAAACGAGGATCAACCCTTTGTTACAGTTGCAGAAGACTGAGACTCTGGCTAAGGAATGCCCTGGTAGAAGATCTAGTTGTCTTTGTTGTAGAGATATGGACCATGAAGTATTGGGTTGTCTTAGAATGATTGCTAAGGTTGAAAGAATGAATATGATCCAAGAAAACCCTAAGGAAGATCCAGAAACTGAGATCATGGCAGAACCCCAGAAAAAATTAGAGAAAGTATTGTTACAGATGAAAGAAACCCTGAATGACCACCGACATATCATCTTATCAGAGATCTTCAAAGAAAAAGAGTGCATTGAAGCAAGAATAGGAAAATTTGACATTGACTGTGTTCTGGATGAGGAAACATAGGTGAATATCATGATAGAAAGAACTTGGGAACTTTTAGGGGAGCCTGCTACGATTCCTTCATTGGGAGGAATAGGATTATTCAGAAGAAAACTGATAACCCTATGTGGAAATCTCGCCCAGATATCTATCAATGCCAATGGAACTTCGACAGAGGAAGATTTTGAGGTTGTTAAATTTAATGGGAACAACGCTCCATTTACTATATTACTAGGAAAACCTTGGATTGAAAGAGATCATGCCAGAAGGAAGGAAGAAGTCTTAGAGCATAAGAAGAAAGAGTTGAAAGATTTCATGACTAGGAGGATCGCACAACTGATTGAAGAACATGATAACAAATCGAAGCTACTTAGGACCAGAGACTGGGATGTCGAAGTTGCAAGAACACAAGAAGATTTGTAGAAGACTGAAGTACCTATCCCAGATAGAGAAGAAGTATTACCCTTGAATCTTAGGAAAGAATATAAACAACGCAAAGTTACTATGCAAAGAGGAAATAAGAATCGGAATGAAAAGAGGAATACTAAGAAAAATCTCACTGGAAAGCAAGCTAGAAAACTAAGTAAGAAGAGAGCAAAGATCGAAAAGTTACAAAAGGGTCCAGAGGCAACTTCGCAGAGGGAAAATTTACAAAATAGGAACTTCGTCGGGATATCAGAACAACGTCACATGGCACTTCGCCATCGCGAATTAATATAGCCGTTGGGAACAGTATAACCGTTAGACCAACACCCCGAATGGGTAGAAAGGAATTTATGTCCAGACAGCTTGCCATCAGACCGTTGGGACCGCGTCGTAACGGACATAACTGAGTTAATGGAGGCATATCGCCTGTTGGAAAGATCTATTTCTTCGTTATCTATTTATTCTGTCGAACCTTGCACTGAGAACACTTTTGCTAACTGTGAATCTGAGCCCACAGAGTAGTTGATTCCGCACAGTGATCATTGTACTATCACCATCCATCCCGTTGCATTGACTAGTTACTCTTCAAACCCGAGAGATTCGATCACGTGTGCGTATGTCTGAAGAACCTAGCGTAGTTGAAGAGTCTGTGAAGGAGGTACTCATTGACCTAATGACTGAAAGAGTAATTTTTGTGGGTGCACAAGAATCGTCGACGAGAGGAGTGAAAGCCTCTCCATCAACTGCTCACAGATCCGGGCCATCCCGACCAACAACAGAGAAGAGAACCAAGCACATAGATGACCTAGCAAATGCAAAGCTAATCCCGACTATATTTCCTGATTACATCTTGCATCTGGCCGAAGTTGTGAGTCGAGATAGTGTGCTAAGAGATTTTGAGTACACCATGGTTACTATGTACCTCCCGAAGGGGATACACATAGTAAGAGCACATCAGGACAAGATCACAGCGTTGAAGTTCAATGACTTCAACCTCAAAGATCGCAAGAACCATAGCATGCTAGATTCATACAAATACTTGACCAAGATGAAGGGGAAGAATTCGAAGATAATCCCCCAGCTGTGGATGATGAACCTCATGTATTCCACCCTGCTAAATGTGATGAAAATCCCACACTTCGGAAGGCACTAGGAAGTTAACGCCTGTGTCAAGATACTACTTTCATGTTACCATGGCAACTACTTATGGCTTGACTGCTGTATCACAGTCGATCCGATGTTGATCCATAGGATCACAGGATTGAGTATGAAAGGACCTAATCCGTAGGACTTCTGTCTAGGAAAAGCCACAGATTGTGCACTAGCACAAAAGATCAAGGATACATACGACAATGTTGAGAAGGGGACGCGATGCTACATGGTAGCTTCCATCCAAAATGGCACAATGCACCTAGCATGTCAGTTAATTGCAAGAAATATAGTAAGGAAGAACCGACCCACGTAGGTCACATGCTTTGTCGTTGACCTTGTAGGGAAGTGTGTGGAAGGTCAGATGAACTGGGTGAAGTACCTAGTTAATCAGCTTGAACTAGATTGTCGTGAAGCACAGGATCAGGGCTATGAATTCCATTTTAGCTGGATCTTGATCCTCATTGTGTCTATTTCTTGGGAAATTCCAGAAGGTGAGACCTTCCCAGACATTGAGGCATTTGAGCCGCTTGCTGGGAAGTTCACCATGATCTAGTACTCGAGCGATATGAGAAAACAGTGGCAGTCAAACATTGTTTTTAACACATATTACCTCCAGCTGAAGAGAGACATCGAAGTTGAACCTCGCATGAGTCTGAACACCCTATAGAGGTTCCGACCCCTGATGAAGTTTCACACGGATCGAAACTTCATATAAATTACAGCGTGATCATATGAGCATAAGGAGGAGATTCAGTCATACTACAAGATCACGGAAGAGGACCTTGAGGAGATCACTAAGGACTGGTCAACAACCCTCATTATTCCCACAAAACCTGCAGAGATGTCTGACCCTGACAGCCCAGAGACCACGCACAAAGAACATGATACACCTGGACCTAGCAGAAGGAATAAGACCGAAGAGGTCCAAGACTTAAGTAGCACCTCAGGAAAGACTGCTTCAGTATTACCTGACCGAGGGGGTGATGATGAAGTAGAAGAGATAAATGGAAAAGAAGATGAACAAAAACAAGGCGAAGTAACATTGCCTAGAGATGAGATTGATCCCCTGAAGAAGAGGAAGGTTTCTCCCCCAAAACTTTATTCCCAGAAGAAATCCAGAGCCACCGTGACCAAGATGTAGACTATACTCACTACCGATGATTTTGACTTCATCATAGCATCCCTAAACAATTCCTTGTAGGAAATCGTGGAGAAACAAGAAGCCAAGTAGGAGGAAATGTACGACAGAATTGAGGTTGAACTCCAAGGGGTACAACAGACCCTTCAGTCCATTCACGCAGTGTCCACTATGCCCCGTCCATCGGGAGAACCAGAGTTGGGAGATGAGCCAACCCAACTCCACCGACTAGTAGATGCAACCAAAGCTTGCCTTCGCCAAGTACAAGAAGAAATAGAACAATCCACCTAGGCCTTGAAGAAAGTGAAAGGAGTACTCATAGAACAATGCCCACTTGTAGAAGAGGAGAAGGTTTCTCTCCAGATGAAGCTTGAAAAGGAGAAAGAACAGATTCAGCAAGAAAAGGAACAGTTGCTCACAAAGAAACTCAAAATGAAAGAAGCATTCAACAGAGCACTTCAATCTATGACAGGCTTAGAACCACAAGCAGAAGACTGAGTCACGCATCAAGTAGAGAAGCTCATAGAAGCTATCCAATAGCTACAACAATGAATATCAAACTTAGAGCTCCGCACAGTGCCTGACACTCCATAGGATGTAAGAGATCAAAGAGAAGCAACTGGCCGAAGCGCAGTTGAAAGAATCAAGGGCCTTGCCATGGAATGTAAGAAATTGAGTGATTGCAGTGCTGAGACATATGAGTGACTCATTGAGAATATAGAACTGAAGACACCAGAGTCACAACTCCAAGAGGAAAAGTATCAAGCAGAAACAATATAGACACAGTTGAAGCTCCTATCAGTTGTTGAAAGGATGAAGTGATCCCAAGAGCAGCGCACTACACAACAACAAGTCCACACCATTCGGAGCAAAGTCATGGAAGTGACTCAGAGGCTCCAACCTATACAGGATGAGGCTTACCAACTGTTCACAAATATCGAAGGTCGGGGAGAAGAACTAGAGAAAGTCGTCACTGCAATTGAACAACACCTAGAGGGACCTGTCAACGAAGCAATCTTACAAGAGTTCGTTGAACAGGAGGTCATGGCACAATAGATAGATATGTTAATGCTAGATAGATGAATGGTAGATAGATATGTTAATGCTAGGTTCTTAATAATATGGATGAATACTAGATCTGACCTATGTAGATGTGCTTAGTGCTTGAATGTAGTAGATCTGGTTAAATATTGCAATGCTTTGGAATTAGGGTTTAACTGCGTTGTAAACTAAGACTAGATACCGATGAACTATAACTGCTAAGTGCCCTATTAAGGTGTTACAGTCATAGATATGTGCCCCATCTAAGGTTGCAGACACTGGAGTCATGCAACCACCCTTGCCTCTACCTCGGGTGAGACTTCATCTGCTTCGCAGGTGTTTCCGAAAGGGCCGATAGTTAGGGTTTTGTTGGTGCGGTGTTGTAGCATTGAACCTTGGGTATTCCCCTGTGCCAATAGTGAATTAAGTCAAAATGATGATTCTGAAAATGTTGAGAAGACAATGTATAGATCTATGATTGGCAGTCTTCTATATGTTACAACTACAAGGCTCGATGTTATGCATGCAGTTTGTCAAGTTGCTAGGTTTCAAGCCTCTCCTAAAGCTTCTCATTTACTTGCAGTCAAAAGGATTCTCAGATATCTTAAGGGCACAACAAAGTATGGTTTATGGTATCCTAAGGGTAATCAACTTGATTTGTATGCTTTCATTGATGTTGATTGGGCATGTTGTGTTGATGACAGGAAGAGTACTCATGGAGAAACATTCTATGTTGGAGGATGTCTGGTGAGTTGGTCTAGCAAGAAATAATCAACAGTTTCCCTTTCTACTGCTGAGGAAGAATACATTGCAGCTGCAAATTGTTGCACTCGGGTTCTTTGGATGAAACAAATGTTATCAGAAATACAAATTCATTATGATGCTCCCATTCCTATTTTTTGTGACAACACCAGTGCCATTAGTATCTCTAAAAACCCAGTTATGCATTCCAAAACGAAACATATTCCTATTAAATTTCATTTTATCCGAGAGCAGGTTTTAAGTAATATCATTAAGATCGAGTATGTTGGTACGAAATATCAGATTGTTGATATCTTTACTAAGCCCTTACCTAAAATGCAATTTGAAATTTTAAGGGATCAGTTGGGGGTTTTCCTTCTATAATTATCTTTCTCTTTCCTTATACTCAGGATTGCAGGTTTCCATGGTGCATCTTTCAGCTCTGTTATTAGAATTTTGGCCCCTCTACAATACTTTTTCCCTGGTTGGTTACAGTTTTCACAGATTCATGTCTTGTTGATAGGGGGAGTTGATGTTGTTTCAACTGTTGTACAAGTGATATTTTCTTGGCATTTCTTGGTATTTCTGACAGGAGGAGTATGATTGATCCTTTGCCATCGATGACAAAAGGGGGAGAAAAGGTTTAAGTTTTTCATCAATTTCAAAGGGGGAGTTTTTTGTCTAGATTGCACAGAGTGAATGGGCATTATTGCCATTGATGCCGAACTTCTCATTATTTCATTTATGAGTAAGAGTTTGATTTGAATTAGTTGGACTAGAGACTAAATTAACCAAATGAACAGGTGGTCAAAGGCTTAGTTAAAGAGGCAAGGAAAAGTGCACTATAAGTTATATCACCAAAGATCATATGTTAAAGAAGTTTGTCAGATAAGTAAGAAAAAAGTTAACATTGACAGCTACAACAACTAATGAAAACACTTCCTAATGAAATTTTTGATCTTGGTAAGAGAAAGATAAATACAAAGAGAACAGAGTGTGTTCAAGAACTTGGTGATGGGTTTTTAAGAGAAAAACGTAGAGGTTCATTTACATTTTTTCTTGGAACTTTGTTTCTCATTTGCCAAAGAGAAAAACGTAGAGATTCAAAAACGTTTTTTTCTTGGAACTTTGTTGCTCATTTGCCGAAGAGAAAAGTGTAGAGATTCAAAAATGTCCTTTCTTGGAACTCTGTTTCTCATTTGCCGAAGAGAAAAACGTAGAGATTCAAAAACATTTTTTCTTGGAACTCTGTTGCTCATTTGCCGAAGAGAAAAACGTAAAGATTCAAAAACGTTTTTCTTGGAACTTTGTTGCTCATTTGCCAAAGAGAAAAACGTAGAGATTCAAAAACATTTTTACCTGGAACTCCATTATTCATTTTGCAGGAAGAAAAATGCAGAGATTCAAAAATGTTTTTACATGGAACTCCATTATTCATTTGCTGGAAGGAAAACACAAGGGTAAATGTGTTTGAGACAATTAGAAAGTGCAAAGGTATGTGTTTGGTTTCTTGATTGTGAAAAGTCCAGAGGTTAATAGTTGATTTTCTCCTTAAATGAGAAATGCATGGAGAAGAGGTACACTCTGATGTTTCAGATTGTATAGTTGTTTTTACAGTGAATAAACTTTGATATAAATCTAGAATAGAGGTATGAAATGCTTTATTGATTGAGAAATTACATCTAAGGTAAATGCATTAAATAGTTAAAGGTTGTCTTTGTAATTCAAATATACATTGAGGTCATTATTTATTACAATGAAGATTATCTACATATTTGATTTCCAGGTTTATAACAGAGTAATCATGAACAGATTCAGCTGATCAGTTTTGGCATTGACAGAGTGTGAACATAGTTGCATGTGAGTAAGATGCGTGTTGGTTGAAAACAATAACAGGTTTGGCAAAGATGGAATTGATGGTTACAGGTTTGTGTTCACATAAAGAAATTAACAAAAGGATATTGACAATTTAAGAAGAGTGTTTGAAACGGGTTGAAGCCAGTACTAAGGGAGGAAGGGAGGAGCTAGGGAGACTAACTGTCTCATTACAAGTTGAAGCTTGCATTCAGGCAGTATAAGTTGTATTTCAGTAGGTGTTGAAGATAAAGAGGTAGTAGTCTCATCTGAGTCGTTGCTGAGACAAAATTTGATGTCTCTGAAGTAGCTTGCTTTCTTTACATACACAAGAAGAAGAATAGGTTTTTCCCTTTATGGGTTTCCTCATAAATATTTTGTGTCTATGACCATTTCATGTGATTGATGGTTACTAATTCATTTTCACTGAGACAAAATATTTATTAGTTTTTAAGTTGCATTAAAGAAGTAATTTGTGTTAAAGAGATACAAGTGAAAATTGTGTATACAACTGATTCACCCCCCCTCTCAGTTGCTCAACTTGTCCAACAGAGACAAGGGGTCCCACTCTACCCTAACGTACTCCACCTAGCATGATCTCCTTGGCCGATGTGACTGGCAAGGGTCACATCTCTGACACACATCCACTTGTGCACAAGTTTCCTCACATATATCTTAGATCAAATGTTGGTGTATATTACAGGATGATAACTTTTTCACTCGTTAATTTTCCCCAATGCTCTTGTAATTTCTTACCTCCTATTTTCACATGGGAGACACACATCATCGCCACAATGATTACAGGTTCTTGGGAACCCTATGCAAAACCACATTGCTTGGGATTGTAAACCACCTTTGTTGGTGTGGTTTCCCTGCCACTTTTGATCCTAACACCTATGCACCCTAGAAATTCCCTAATTCCTCCATGTCACCCTAACAATCCACGTCACTGGTATAGGTCCATATCGTATTTTCTCCAAAAATTCAAATTAGTGTGTGTGTGTGTGTGTGTGTGTATTTTTCCCATATTTGTTTTTCTAGTAATTCACAACCATCATGAAATCTTGCAAGCTTAGCCTCCTTGGCTGAATTTGACCCTATAGCATGTCATTTTGACATCTTTGTGACAATTACCTACTATATTTCATCCAAAATTGGGGATTTTGCCCAATTTTCATCATTTCCCCCAAATGTCATGTAGGTTGAACTCTGTAACCATGAATTTATAAAATTTATCCCTTTGTAACACTTTCATACAAGCATATAAGATCTTACTCACACTATCTTATCAATTTCAAATCCATTAAATCCTCAATTAAAACCTTTACAAAATTTCAAACATAGGCATTTTATCAAACATGTAGCCTACCACCTGTAACTTTCTTCATCTACAAAATATAGTTTTCAATATCTAGTGTCTAGCTCATATAGCCCCAATGTGATAACCATGGATATGATACCACTTTGTAGAATACCTAACCACCCCTGTACATTGTTAGGATCGTGGAGTACTTCAAATTTCCTTCAGGCTATGGGTCAGGGCCACAACAAAGCAGTGCCCTAAAGAACTTCTCTCAAAATTTAAATAAACAATTAATTAAAAGTAACTACTTGCAATAACTAAATTTGAAAGGATAGGAAGGAGAACATACCTTGAAACCAATGTTTGAAGTCGATCCTGCTCCAGAACATTCTCTCTAGAACTCTTCCACAATGATCCTCTGAAACTCTTGCAAACAAAGAAACATGCAACTAAATTTAGGTAGTTATATGCTAACAAATTATACATGATCATTTCAATTTGCATAAGATATTCAGAGTGAGATATAAAATAATCTCATTAAAATCTTGAATCAACAAATATAAATGGACAAGAATGAGAGATATTTTATTGATAACAACATAGAAGTTGGTTAGAACCTGCAACTATTGCGACACGGTCTCAGAACCAGGCTCCAAGTTCGTCCACCCAACGCCAGAGATGAAAAACACAACCTCCAAATATTTGTGTTCCAATAGGTCCAAGGAAGCAATGGATTTCTTCCTGACAAGATAGGGGAAACACAAATCCTGAAAACAAGGGTTTTTAGGGGGAAATTGACAATCTCAAATGCAAGGGGAAAAGGGGACTTGCATGGCTATAAGGAAAATGTTAGCATAAAGGTGCATTTCTTTGATATGTTTTTCCTCCATTCCAAGTCTCTCTTTTATACTCCCTTTTGACAGTTGGAGTAGTTATGAATGGGATATAGGAGGTCGAGAACCTGGGGAACCCATCAACTCCACCAGAAATATCGAGATTTATTAGTCTTTGAGCAAATTAAACATGTACATGGGCCACTAACTAGAAATCCACGTATGTATAGGAGTTTCATTAAGGAGAGTCATGTACATCAAGAAAAATGGTAATTTTAAAGATATTTTAAAGGAGGAAAAGGAGGATTTTTCTCCTACAAGCAGGGAAAGGGATGTAATTGAGGCCAATGAGTCGTCAAGATAATATGTGGTGTCAAATGATGCTATAAAAATCATGTTATTAAGTGATTAATCCATACTAACATGAAAATAAATTGATGCAAATATAATCAATTCATTAACAATTACAGATGAAACTTATTCATGAATCATAATAGCATTCAAGTTCATAATAAACACAACATTAACTCAACATAAATACAAGGAACCATAACACCAACTAGGTGCACACATCAGACGTTACACCCAACCACAAGTTTTGATGCACTTAATATTTCTACAATATGCCACCCCCAAGTTGGGGCTATAAGTGCACAAGGATGAATTACCCCTGTGGCTATCTCTAGTCCTCACATACAAATAAATTTCCTAGAAAAACACAATATACTAACTACTACAACAAATTCAACCCACCAACTCTCTTTACCCTTCAACTTGCAAACCCCATGGAATGGGATCCCTTTCTCTATCATGGAGTCCCTTGGGCTATCATAATTCCCTCCAGGGCTCCAACACAGATCGACCAGGAAACATCTATTCTAATGGCTCAAACAATTCTTAGTTGTAACGTAGTTTCTCAACCGCAGAAACTACTCATGCACACAAAAAAATTCCCCACATAAATATCATAACATACATAAGCAACACTTTATTACAGTTATGGCAGCATAGGTTCTCCCCAAGGCTTCTTGTAGTTTTTTTTTGAAAAAAACTAGGAATGATGGACAACCCCCCAAAACCATGGGTTATATTTGAATGCCCACAACTAACTATGTGGCTCCCTAAGAAGCACTGATATCTCATTTTCACACTAAATCCAAGTTTGGTATGTCTTGGAATAATATAAGGTCAAAGACATAGGAAAAAATGTTATTATTTTTGCTTCAACCTCTTTGAACTCCTAAGCCCCCTTTCATTCCTCTCTTGTGGAATCATACTCTCCATGTTCTTGTCCTTCCCATATGCATTGGTGATGTAATTTTATTATTAAATTTCAATGTACAATGTTTACCTTTTACATATCTTTTCCCTTCGCTCTTATCCATTCATCATATACAAAAATATACACTTTTAATTCATAAATCAAAATTGGGGTATTACAAGAAAACTAACACTAAGAATTGTATTTTCTTTGTCAGCGAAGAATTGTTTTTTTTTTAAAGATTATATTATTATCAATATAATATGGAATTTTATTTTGGAGAGTGTTAGCACCAGAAGTCACCTTTGTATTGAGACAGAGGTAAGTTTGATACCCATCAGTTTTATATGTCACAATGAATGAATAAGGGTGGTCGAATAGGCGCAGACCCAAGAGAATATCCCTTTAACTCGGAATCCTGGACTAGGAAAATCATAAGAAAGTGAGGTCTTGATCTAAATCCAGTTAGGAAGTTGAGTTTAAAATGAGCAGAGGGAAGACTTTGTGAGAAAATGTAAAAGTCTGCTAGGTGTTTCGGGTACAAATGTCATAACTTCTTCATAACAGATCAAAATTCAATGAAACCAAATGTTTTGGTTAGGGTACAGTATTTAGTATGTTGTTTAATAGTTTCATATCAAGTCAAAAAATATTCTATGCAGAGCACGCTCTACAAGGTTGCTCTCTGGAATAAGCCAGAATTCAACAAGGTATGCCATTTTTTCTATAACTCATTTTATGAGAGGTTTCAAGTAGTGACACCTAGAAGAATTGCATAAACCACACTAAAGAACATTGTATATCAGTTTCATATCTTTATGCATTACAGGTACAAAGTTATGATTACTTGAATTTAGGGTTGTTGACTAATCCAAAACTAGGCATGTGAGACTAAAGAAAAGTTTGATGAAAATTCTAGTCTCTTGTTGTTTAAGTTAAGGAAGGTTTGCAAGAATGTGATCATATACACTAGGTCTATTACAGAGCTACAAATCATATTTGGATGATGAAATTGATGAGGGCTTTTGGTTGAGGTACATGTTGAGTACATAGTTGAGACAAGTAGTTGATGAGTTGGCACATACATGAGGTGTATAGTTGATGATGCTGGTACATATTGATGAGTCATAGTTGATGAGTAGTTGACACCTGATTGGTACATACTTGGTATATGGTTGGATGCACTTGTTTATGGTACAGTTTGGTGCATGGTTGATGCACTTGTTTATGGTACAGGTTGATTATAGGTTATTTGGTATAGGTTCGTGCATGGTTGATGCATTTGTTTATGGTACATGTTGATTACACGTTCAGGTACAGGTTGATGCATGGTTCATATTTATTGGTACAGGTTTACAAAGGTATATCTCACAGTGACAAGTTGACAATGGTTCCATCATTCTACTTCTACTTCAGCGTGGTAGGAAGGGGCAAGGACAGGAGGTTGTAGCCACCTTCCAGTTGTAGCCAGAGAACATACAGGGTTGTAGCCTCCTTCTGGTTGTAGCTAGAGAATTGGGGATTTGGAGCTTCCCTCAGGTTGTATCCCGAGAAACTAGGGGGTTGGCGCCTCCTTCCAGTTGCAACTGGAAAACAAAGGAAGTTGGTGCTTCCAATGAATGTAATTATTCAAGACATATAAGAAAAAACATTATGTGGTTTTCTCCCGATTTGGGTTTCGACGTAAAAAATTGGTGTACTTTGTATGCGTATGTTTGTTCATTGCTTATTTACTCTGCATTTATTGGATGATAATGCTTCATTGATATAACACTTGGATTATATGGTCAAAAATGATTAAATTGCTCTATTACTGATTCACCCCCCCTCTTAGTAATCCAACAATTGGTATCAGAGAAGGTTCTTTCAAAAATCAATTTAACTAATGAAAGGTAGATCATGGAGAGTACCAACTCATATAAAAATGGAATACCACAGTTTGATGGACATAAGTATGATTTTTGGAGCATAAGGATGAGGACATATATACAGGCACAGGGATTTCAAGTTTGGAAATCAATTGTAGATGGATACACAACACCAACAGTTCCACCAACAAATGAAAAAGTAGTAAAACTCAGTGAGAATAATTCCAAAGCCACAAATGTTATTTTGAATGGTCTCAGTGATACGGTATTCACCAAAGTTGCACACTGTAAATCCGCTAAAGATATTTGGGACAAGCTTCAAAATATTTATGAAGGAGATACAAAATTCAAAGCAGCAAAGCTTCAGACTTACAGAGGTCAATTCAAACAACTAAAAATGAAGGAAGATGAATATATTGCAGCCTACTTCTTATGAGTCGATGAAATAGTGAATGCAATCATAGGATTGGGAGAAGAAATTGAAGAATCTGTAATTTTTCAAAAGATACTAAGATATCTTCCTATGAGATTCAACCCTAAGATATCAACACTAGAAGAAAGATCGGATCTGGAATCAATAAGCATGGATGAACTATATGGAATCTTCACAGCATATGAAATGAGAACTGAGCAGGAAAATCTTGATGTAAAATAAGCATCCTTCAAGGCATCCAAAAGATCAAAGCAAAATAAAAAGGAACAAGAATAATATAGCAGCAACAGTAACGCCTCGGAACATGATGATGAAATGGACAACTTTGTCAAAATAATGAACAAGGGAACCAACAGCAGGTATAGAGGTAGGCTCCCTTTAATTTGTTTAAATTGTGAAGGTATTGGTCATTTTGCTAACAAATGTCCTCATAAGAAAAAGAGAAATGATGAAGGTTACTCAAAAGGAAAAGACACATATAAAGGAAAAAGAACTACAAAGAAAATTTTCAAGAAAAGCTTATACACCAAAGAAGACATCTCATCATCAGATGAAGATGAAGTCAACGAAAATGAGACAGGAAGAGTTCTATTCATGGCAGTAAAAGACTCTGACAAAGAAGACTCTGAAGAAGAATATGAAGAAGCCGAAGAAGAATGTGAAGAAGTCGAAGAATAAATTTAAGAGGCAAAAGTTGACTATCGAGAAGAATTAATGTGTGTCATAAAAGTTATCAGAAGAGAAAAGAAGAAAAACAAGAAACTAGAAGCAGAACTATACAAGAAAAAGGACACTTGAGAACTAGAACAAATGATCAAAAAATTGAAGGTTCAAATAGAAGAATATAAAAAAATTGAAGAAGCACTCAAAGAACAACTAGAAGAAAAGGAAAATATCATTGGAAACTTGGAAGCAGAGTTTATCACACTAAGGAAGAATATTCAAAAGAAAAATATACAAAATAGCTCAAAATTTTTGGATGACATTATCAACAGTAAAAAATCTCATCTTGACAAGTCTTGACTTGGATACAATCAGACAGGAAAGGGATCAAGCTCCAAAACAACAGAGCAAGAAACAAATCCAAAGATCTATGTAGAAACAATCAAAGAGGATAGGAAGATATACAAGGAAGATTACAGGGACACTCCTCCACCAAGAATATTCATATTTCAGAATCAACAACAGACAGATAGTCCTCAAGAAGAAGAAGGATTCATAAGAGAACCTCCTTTCAAAAGATCTTCAACTCCCAGGTATCAAACTATATTTTTTGGTTTATGTTATGCATGTAATAATTTTGGACATAAAGCTTTGAATTACAGAGCTAGCAACAGGAACAGTAACAACTTTGAGAGTTATACACAAAGGGATTATTCAAGGAGACCTAGTGACACACAAAGAATAAGTTACAATAGGCTTGAATATTTTACCACTTTAGTGGAATGTTACAAATGTAACAATTTTGTACCCATGGCTAAGGATTGTGGAATGAAAACCCCACCTAAATAACCTCAACAGAATAACAATAGTCACAGACAATAAATTGAGAGAATGACATGGATAAGAAAGCAAGATCAGTATAACAATGAAGAATGCACAGTCGCTCTACAAGATAAGTAGAAGAAACACAGTTGGTATGTTGTCAATGGATGTTCAAAACACATGACAGGTGATAAAGACAAATTTCTTACATTACGAAAAGAAAAAAATGGATCAGCCTCCTTCGTAAATGATAATTCATCCAAAATCATTGGAGAAGGCACAGTCCAAATTGGGAACAAGAATGAAAAGGCACAAAATGTTCTACTAGTAGAAGATATGAAACATAATCTTCTAAGTGTGAGTCAAATGTGTGACCAAGGTCATAAACTTACTTTCGATTCAGAAAAGTTTGAGATAAGAAAAGAAGGTTCAGGGAAATTGGTTGGTACAACTACAAGAACTTCAAACAACATATATGTGTTAAGTGAAATTGGAAATGAAAAGTGTTTTCTAGGAAAGGAAGATGAAAGTTGGCTATGGCATAGAAGAATGGGTCACATGCATTTTGATAACCTTGTCAAAGTCAGCAAAATATTTTGTTGTATCCAATATTTTTGAAGAGGTAAACGAAGAGGATTCGTCTGTAAATAAAGTAAGTGTACATAACTTTAGATATCCTAGGGGAAATCCCCCTTTTTACATTTCTATAAAGATTATGGATAAGATCGCCCATTGTTGCCTCATTGATGGCGGTTCGGGCCCAAGTGTGATGTCAAAGATTATTATAGAAGAACTAGTCTTGTCTTGTACAAATGAAATGCTAGAAGCATGTTCTTCTATAATAGCCTACAACAAAAAACCATAGGTGAGATTAAATATGTAACCTTAGTTTTGTGCGCACACCCTGAAATAAGGACAACCCTTAGTATTCAGGTAATTGATATACCAGTAAGAAATTACGCAATCATCTTGGGAAGAGATTAGAAAGTCTTAATGGGTGGATACCTCTCACTCAACGGAACACATTTATCCATTCCTCGGAATGGTAAAAACATTATAGTCCTTAGAGAGGGAAGGATATCACCTTACATAGAGAGTTTCCCACAGCCTAATGTAAACTACATCAAAGACGACCTAGGAGTGTATTCCATCTTTGTTGAGGAGGATAACATTTCCTTAGAATAAATTGATTTAGATGATGGTATGTGGCACATGCACTTTGATGGTTCATGCTCTAATAAAGGTGATGGAGCTGGCATTATATTGATTTCCCCTGTAGGAAAAATCCATAATGTTTCTTACAGGTTGGATTTTGTTTGCACTAACAATGTCACTAAATTTGAAGCTTTATTATTAGGCATTGAGAACGCATATAATCTTGGTTGTGGTCACCTTTCATTTTTTTGGGATTTCGAGCTTGTGAACCTTGTACGTAAATTTTACTCTCCTAGCAACAAGTTGATGAAATGATACACCCAAACTGTTTGGGCGCTTATCTCAAACCTTTTATCTTTCAACATCACTCATGTTAAAAGGGAGTTAAACTCAATGCCCGATCGATTACTTGTTTTTGCAGCCTCTCCTAATCGGCAACTTCTTCCACACAGACCTGATTGTACCTTTCAATCTCTATATCGTCCACACATTCCCGACAATAGAGAATATTGGTAGGTTTTCCCTAACGATGAGAGCATTTGTGATTTCATTCAAAATGAACCTTTTAAGCCTAAGTAAATTATATCCATAGAAAATAAAAAGATTCCTAAAGGCTTGACCCCTCTAGTGAGTTCATTTTATTTGAGTGATGTAGGAAACAAGGAGAAATAGAAAGAAGAGGTGTCGAAAAGGAAGGTGGGTGAAACCATATCCTTGAACATTGGGACACTCGAGGCTCCAAAGAATGTTAAAATAGGTGCCAAATGTTCATATGTAGAGAAAATGAAGTTTTCCAAGCTACTTGGTGAATTTCAAGATGTTTTTTCTTGGTCTTATGAGGATCTTCGTGGTTTTGATCCTTTTCTTATACATCATTCCATCCCCATTAAGGAAGGCATAAAACCAGTTAGGCAAAAACAAATACCTATTAACCCTGAGCTAGAAGCAACTATTTGAAAGGAGTTGGAAAAACTCTTGAAGGTTGGAATCATCTTTTCGGTCAAGTATTCTTAATGGGTTTCAAATTTGGTTCCTGTTCGGAAAACAACTGGTCAGATCAGATTATGCGTTGATTTTCGCGTATTAAATCAAGCTAGTATAAAATATCACTTCCCTCTCTCTAACATGGAAATGATTTTGCAACAAGTTGCAGGGCCACAAATGATTTCCTTGCTTGAAGGTTTTTCTGGTTACAATCAAATCAAGGTAAAAAAAGAAGATAAATATAAAACCACCTTTATTACTCATCGGGGTAACTTTGTTTATGAACGTAAGCCTTTTTTCTTATCCAATGTAGGTGACACCTTTCAAAGAGCTATGTAAATAGATTTTGACGATTTGATCAATAATATCATTCAGATCTACCTTGATGACTTAACGTTGTACTCTAAAATCCGATTGGATCATTTTGGTCATCTGAGAAAATTTCTCATGCGATGTATGAAATTTGGCACTTCCAAGTCCATTTTCGATGTTAACGAGGGCAAGCTCCTTGGACACATTATCTCTGATTCAGGAATAAGCATTGATCCTGAAAGGATTGTTGCTATCCTTAATCTGCCTGCTCCCACTTCCAAGAAGGAGGTTCAATATTTTATGGGGGTTATTAACATTGTCTATAGGTTTGTTCTAGACTTTTTTGTGATGGTCAAACCAATTCATAATCTGCTTAATCAAGATCGTTCTTTTTCTTGTACAAATGATGCTGAAAATGATTTTGAAGGGATTAAGAAAGCAATTAGTTCTGCACCGGTTTTGACGAAGCTAGATTTTGAGAAGGAATTCACAATATAGACTAATGCCACTGAGGAAGTCGTTTCTGATGTCCTCATACAAAATGATGACCAAGGAAATGAAAAACCAATGGCTTACATGAGTCAAAGTTTATCTAATGATGAATTTAAGTATTCTTTTATTGAGAAACATGATTTCTCTCTTGTTAAAGCTGTTGAAAAGTTTCTCCACTTCATATTAGGTAAGCATGTGTTGGTAAAAGTCCCTTTACCTACTGTCAAGTTTTTTCTCTCACATGGACTTATCTTTCAGGGAAGCTTGCACATTGGCTTTCCAAGATCCAAGAGCATTATTTGAATATCATGAATTCTACCACTATCAAGGGATGTGACTTATCCCTTCACTTAGCTCAGCATGCTGAGAATAATGAAAAAAGTGGTGAAGAGGACAGTTTCCTATCAACTCTCTTTTACATTGATAACTAGATCCTCCCTATGTCTGAATATCCTTGGTACAAAAATTTAATTTACTACTTACAGAACCAAATATGTCCAGACAATTTAGACACTCATCAGAGGAGAAGGCTCTCTTTGAATTGTTTTTCCTCCATTCCAAGGCTCTCTTTTATACTCCCTTTTGACAGTTGGAGTAGTTATGAACGGGATACATGAGGTCGAGAACTTGGGGAACCCATCAACTCCACCAGAAATATCGAGATTTATTAGTCTTTGAGCCAATTAAACATGTACATGGGTCACTAACTAGAAAGGCATGTATGTACAAGAGTTTCATTAAGGAGAGTCATGTACATCAAGAAAAATGGGATTTTTAAAGATATTTTAAAGGAGGATTTTTCTCCTACAAGCAGGGAAAGGGAGGTAATTGAGGCCAATGAGTCGTCAAGATAATATGTGGTGTCAAATGATGCTATAAAAATCATGTTATTAAATGATTAATCCATACTAACATGAAAAGCAATTGATGCAAATATAATCAATTCATTGACAATTACAGAGGAAACTTATTCATGAAGCATAATAGCATTCAAGTTCATAATAAACACAACATTAACTCAACATAAATACAAGGAACCATAACACCAACTAGGTGCACACATTAGACATTACACCCAACCACAAGTTTTGATGCACTTAATATTTATACAATATGCCACCACCAAGCTGGGGCTATAAGTCCACAAGGATGAATTACCCCTGTGGCTAGCTCTAGTCCTCACACACAAATAAATTTCCTAGAAAAACACAATATACTAACTACTACAACAATTTCAACCCACCAACTCTCTTTACCCTTCAACATGAAAAACCCATGGAATGGTATCCCCTTCTCTATCATGGAGTCCCTTGGGCTATCATAATTCCCTCCAGGGCTACAACACAGATCGACCAGGAAACATCTATGCTAGGGGCTCCAACAATTCTTAGTTGTAACGTAGTTTCTCAACCGCAGAAACTACTCATCCACACGAAAAAATTCCCCACATAAATCTCATAACATACATAACCAACACTTTATTACAGGTATGGCAGCATAGGTTCTCCCCAAGGCTTCTTGTATATTTTTTTTGAAAAAAACTAGGAATGATGGACAACCCCCCAAAACCATGGGTTATATTTGCATGCCCACAACTAACTATGTGGCTCCCTAAGAAGCACTGATATCTCATTTGCACACTAACTCCAAGGTTGGTATGTCTTGGAATAATATAAGGTCAAAGACATAGGAAAAAATATTATTATTTTTGCTTCAACCTCTTTGAACTCCTAAGCCCCCTTTCATTCCTCTCTTGTGGAATCATACTCTCCATGTTCTTGTTCTTCCCATCTGCATTGGTGATGTAATTTTATTATTAACTTTCAATGTACAATATTTACCTTTTACATATTTTTTCCCTTCACTCTTATCTATTCGTCATATACAAAAATATACACTTTTAATTCATAAATCAAAATTGGGGTATTACAAGAAAACTAACACTAAGAATTGTATTTTCCTTGTCAGCGAAGAATTGTTTTTTTTTTAAATATTATATTATTATCAATATAATGTGGAGGTTTATTTTGGAGAGTGTTAGCACCAGAAGTCACCTCTGTATTGCGACAGAGGTAAGCTTGATACCCATCAGTTTTATATGTCACAATGAATGAATAAGGGTGGTCGAATAGGCGCAAACCCAAGAGAATACCATTTTAACTCATAATCCTGGACTAGAAAAAGCATAAGAAAGTGAGGTCTTGATCTAACTCCAGTTAATAAGTTGAGTTTAAAATGTGCAGAGGGAAGACTTTGTGAGAAAATGTAAAAGTCTTCTATGGACATCTGGTCTTCCAACAGCCTAAAGAAGAAAAACTTCAAGAATAAGATCCTCTTGGACCCAAAGTTTCAAACACTAAGATATGCCTAAACAACACAATTATAACAACACGATGATCAAAACTACATCAGAATGCTACTGTAACAACTCGAATGGATCCTCCAATTCCGGGATACTTAGTGTAAGAGGGAAAAGATAACACAGAAAACTAATTAAAACTGGTGAAAATATTGCAGTGATCAAACCTACATCACAACAACATAACTACCCTCAAATGGATCCTCCAATTTCGAGTGTTTTAACATAGTTGTTTACAGAGATACAAAAATAAGTTGACTTTCATTAAACAAGAAGTCTCAAATACAGATGCATAACCAGAGGAACCAATGCTTCCTCAAAACTTTACAATACGGGAGCCTATCTCAACCATCCACCATCGAAAAGTATCAAAATGACTCCCATATACTCAGAGCCACTCCCCATTGACAACAAAGGAGTGGTTGAGTCATTACATTCAGAGCTTTACGTTTGCATGATCTTTTTGCAAACTGTGCACGTAGTCTCTTGTCTGACACAGGCTTAGATCAACAGGGTTCTTACAAGGAAACCTGTCCGCAGGGGTACCGTGGGCTGACTACTCCAGACCCTCCATGCCTTCCATTTATGGATTGAGCCGAGGTTTCAACCACCTGCTCAATTTACATTAACTATTTTTCCCTGGAGAGTGGCCAAGACGAAATGATCAGGGGATGACCACATGCCTGCTCTCCAAGGCTCGAAGGCTAGCTTCCCTTTCTTTTGGATACACCCTCAATGTAACCCAGGACCATGACCTTGCAACTATCTTCAAAGGCATTTCGGCATTTCTCATTTCGAGGGTTTTCATTTGGCTCACCTTCGGATTCCTCGATCCCCGAAACTGTGAAATCTCTTATCTGACCGACGGTTAGATCTTCTCCTCAATCAACGGATGCAATGCTTCTCCTGGACCCTGAATTAGTCCTCTATATGCGACTGGGGTCGGCTTCTTCTCCTAAACCCTTCTTTCACATGATCATGGGCCACAACCTGGCCCTTATCTCCAAAGGCGTTTCAGGATTGCGGTTCTCGGGGATTCCCACATGCTAAGCTTCAGAATTCTCGACATGCAATTTTACAAAAACACCCACCCAGATGAACAATTGGATCTACCTTAAAATTGACGGCCAAGATGATTCTTCGAAGGCCCCAAGTCCCCATCTCTACACGATGGGTGCTAACCTTCTTGCTGTTGATTAAGGTTGGTTTTCATTGAAGTCAACCCTTGAAGAAATCCCCGCAACACAAAGGTTTGCGTAATAGACCCAATATTGTTTGATGTAAAGATGACTCATTATTTTCTTGTCATGGTTGATAATAAGTATAGATGGATGAACTCCAAAGTGGTCCCCTTATGGAGAAATCCCTCACGGGAAGATGCTTTGAGAAGTAAGAGAACCCATGATTAATTGTGGAATAATGAGATGAAGGACAATGAATTTTTTAGGTAAACTATCCTATATGTATATTTCTTGTCATTCCATTTCCTATGGTATGTGGAACATCACATAACTCCTCACGGTTAGAGAGTTATGGCCATGAGAAGTTGGAGACCCCAGGTTTGGGTAATGGACCCAAGTTTGT
>JZKD02S1663936.1:335236-349659 GCA_000966675.3 Picea glauca
ACCTTTTGGGGCTTCTAGATGACTCATGAGGGTTCTCCAACTTCACATGGCCATAACTCTCTAACTGTGAGGAGTTATGTGGCATTCCACATACCACCGGAAATGGAATGACATGCATTATCCATCTAGAATAGTCTTACCTTCAAATATATTAAAAATCATACCATTATACATCAAACAAACTTGGGTCCATTACTCAAACCTTTGTCCTACCAGAATTCGCTATGGGACTTTCTTCAAGGGTAGACATCAATGACAACCAACCCAAATAATCAACAAAGTGTTGAGGTTTATCGAATGACTTGTGAGAAATTAAAAGTTACCAAATGTAATTCTGTGAGTCTGCGATAGAGAAAATAAACTAAGTGTTGGGGTGGGATGATATTATAATAAAAGAAAACATAATACACATCCACAAGTCCATGAGTCCGCCAACCTGCGAATATGGAAAAAGCAAGTAAATATGGTATGTTCAATAAAACCAAGAAGGGGAAATGATGTATGGGATATATAGGAAAGAAAATTTATAAAAGGGGGGAAGAATGGTGATAAATAAGAGGGAAAAAATAAGGGAAGGGGAAGAACAAAAGGGATTCAACAATACCACAGGTTGGGACCCAATGCCGACATACGTCTATAGCCTCGACGGGTTGGCCTCTTGCACACTTTTTCTATCAGAGGCTTTGGTCCCATGACTTCCACTCTTGAAATTTATGATATATGTATATATATGTATTTTCTTATTGATTGGGTTGGTGGGGGAGATGCTTTAAAAACCCCCTTAAAGGCATGTGATGGTACCATTTCAAGGGTAGTTTTGAAATATTACCTTCCTATGGGTTGTCCCTATGTAAAGGATACTTGATGAATTTAGTCAATTTGAAGGAATATCTATGGTCGATCCCTTTTAATGTGTGGTGGATGAAGCCACTAGAGAATAACCTAAAAGTACCTCTAGTCCCTAAGGTCATCTTCTTCACGTATAATTATAATAGTGTTCCCATGGGTAGAAACTTCATGCACTCTCTTGCTACTCTTTAATAAAGATGTTCTACTGACCAACTTTGAAATTAGATCAGGTTGTACTAGTTTCCTATGGGCCTCATAATATGGAATTTTAACTTTAATTAATCCCATAATATAATTAAAGACAGGGCTATAAGCTACTACTGTAATAAATGGTCTGAAATTTTGCATAAAAAAGGAAAAAGAAATCTCTAAAAAACTGAAAATGATTAGTTATGAAAATAAGTCTTGGGTTTAATATTTGAATTCTTTTCTTTTCATTTTTCCCTTGTTAATAATTAGCTAAACTGTAAATTTCAGCAAGGAAAACAATTTAGAAAAATACTAGAGCAAACTAACAAAAGTCACAGAACAGTCGTCAAACAAGAAAAGCAAAGTTTAGGGAAGTAATAGAAAAATAAATTCAGTCATACCAAAACAGTGTTAGGTAATAAAAGATCAGAATAAAAGACATTTTTGAAGAAACAACAAAACCAAAAGAATTGAAATTACTTCCCTGAATAAGTCATGAAGATGTTCTCCCAATCTAGCTAAAAAGAGAATATCTGCAAAATTCCAACAAATCATCATAGTTTAATTTATTTAGAAAGCTTGGAAAAAATATCTAACTATTAGGTGAAAACATTTTAAGAATTATGGGGTAAAAAAAATCCCTTGAGATTAGTTTTGTTGATTAATTGGGTTGGTTGTCATTGATGTCAACCCTTGAAGCAAGTCCGGTAGCAAATTTTGGTAGCCCCAACAATATGATTAAGGGACTTTAGTTTGATTGATGTATAATGGTATGAAGTTTAATATATTTGTAGGTAAAACTATTCTATATGAATTATACATGTCATTCCATTTTCGATGATATTTGTAACGTCACATAACTCCTCACGGTTAGAGAGTTATGGCCTAGTGAAGTGGAGAATCCTCATGAGTTATCTAGAAGGTCAAATAATTCAAATTAATTCTAGAAGCTCCTAGAAGAAGTTGACTAGTCAAGTGGGTGAAACTAGGAGTTAGTCATGGGTTAAGTTGTTGAAATAAGAAAATAATTTAGTTGCGACTAAAAGTGGAGAATTTACTATTTTTAGCAAAGTGAGTTAGAAGTGGAAAAGTGGTTAGAAGTGGGTTAGCCCTAAAAGAAGGAAAGTGGGTTAAGTTGGTTAGAAGGTAACCCCTTGAGGAAGCTACATGGAACTATAAATAAGAGATAAATGATATCTCATTAGCACCTATTGAATATCATTGAATATCTATTTTGTGAAAGGTTATTTGGGCAAGTATTATTGATAGAGAAAAGTGTGGCAGAAAAACTGTGGTAGGAAAAGTGTGGCAGAAAAATCGCGGAAGGAAAAATGCGGCAAAAAAAGTGTTGCAGAAAAACTACGGTAGGAAAAATGTGGAAGAAAAATTGCGGCAGGAAAATTGCAGCAGGAAAATTGTGGCATGAAAAGTGTGGCAAAAAATTTGCAGTAGAAAAAGTGCGGCAAAAAAATCATGGAAGAAAAATCGCAGCAACAGAATCGCTGCAGTAAAATCGTGGCAACAGAATGCTACAAGAAAAAAAAAGTATGGTTTTCATATGTGTAGTGTTGAATTTATGAATCTGGTTGAGGGTTTTCCTTGTAAATCTGTTGGATTCCCTCTTGGAACTTTAGGGCTTGTTGTAGAGTTGATCTGAGGCAATCTACTGAAGTTTAGTATATGTTCATGTTTGAGGGATTTTGGTTGAGGTATGTTGATGAATTTATTGGTACAGATAGAGGTTGTATAATAGTGAGGTTCTAGCACATGGTTTGAGGTACAGACTTGTGGTATAGTGTTTTAGGTATATGTGATTAGATCAAATTGGTTGATGAGTATACAGTGACAGTTTTCTCACTGACAGATTTGACAGAAAAGGTTGTGACAATGACATATTCAGTTTCTACATTGGACATCTATATTTTAGGGTGGTTGGATGGGGCAAGGATAGGTGGTTGTAGCCGGAGAACATAGGGGGTTGTAGCCTCCTTCTAGTTGTAGCCATAGAATTGGGGAGTTGGAGCTTCCCTCAGGTTGTAGCCTGAAAATAGGGGGTCGGAGCCTCCTTCCAGTTGCAGCTGGAAAACATAGGAAGTTGGTGCTTCCAATGAATGTAATTCTTAAAGACAAATAAGAAAAATCATTCAGTGGTTTTCTCCCGCATTGGGTTTCCACGTAAAAAAAACTGGTGTATTTTGTATGTGTATGATTGTCCATTTTTTCATGGTTTATTTGCTCTGTACTATTGGATGATAATGCTATATTGATCATAAAGATAAATAACACTTGCATATTGTGGTTAAAAGTATTAAAAATCTGTATTACTGATTCCCCCCCCCCCCCCCCCCCTTCTCAGTGATCCAACAAGTTTCTCATCCTCACAGTTCTAATTATTGGAAAAGAGATTAAAAAAAATGACATTGCACTATGCGTTTAAACTAAACTAACAACTATATGCAACATTTATTTACTTATTTACTATCCTACCTTACCTAAGAAAAGAACCCTTTTCAAGTATATGAGTAATTCAAATGAAGCCATGTGCGTAATTGGATTATAAATATAATCACATTATGGTTTGAACAATATACTTTAATGTATACCAGAGCATAAGATACCAACTGCTTTGAATGATAGGATGTCAAAGAATTGTTGAAGAAGAAAGTGATGCTTTGACCTGATAGTCGTCTGGAACCAACATTCAATATAGTCATAATACTCTTGGTCCACTTGCTCATTTGGACCACTCTATATATCCTCATTTACCGTGCCACACATATATTCTACTATCAGATGGTTGGTCTCTTGGATGCATATCGGATATGATTATGGGCATGGTGGAAATTCCTCGGCTTATGGTTCTACCGTATTCTCTCCATTGGATGTAGTCAATGGTTGTATAATCTCCTCTATAAATTGGCAAGGATGATCACATGGAGCTTCTAAATGTGGCTCATGGAACTTTTGGTTGTCTATAACTTCCTGGAGTATAGGTATATTCTTGATTGTTGTCAATATTTTCTCTTCCTAAGAGGCAGAGATCCCATCTACTGCTAGGATTTGAGATAGTTCCTGGAGTAACATTTCTTTCTTTACTCAATGGACTATTGAGCATCCTTCTTTTTCCAGATGGTAGGTCCTTTCTTGCATAGGGGTTAGTGTATGGGGGATCTTACAACTCCAAAAGAAAACCTTAAAAATATTGAAGAAATGAAAATGAAGCACACTTAAAGAAAATACAAACAAATTAATCATATACTTGAAGCGCCACCATGCTACTAAGATCCTGTTGTCACCAAGTTATTTCTTCACATCAGTTAGGATTCTCTTCTTCTCATGAATCAAACTAAAAGAAAACACACTTGCATAAAAGAAACAACAACAAGGTTTTGGAGAAACTCACCAAAGTGAATGCGTCAGGCTAGAACCCCTTCTCGCCTTTGTGTCTTATCGCTTATCCTCCGCCAAGTTGTAGTTGTAACTAAATTAAACATGAAACAAAAAACTTGTGAAAACAACCTCCCTATGCTCTAATCCCTTTTAGCACCTCCTCGACAATGGTGTCAAAAATGTGGGGTTATTTATATGTATAAATCCTTGACATTTAATCTATCAATCCAGGAGTTCAAATACTTTGAGGTGCATGCACAGGAAATACAGGATCAGAACTTATGTTAGCGACTAATGACTAATGACGACAAACACATTTCAAAATGCGATGAAATAAGAGAAAAATAAAAATCAACGAACTCAAATGAAAACAAATGAAACTCTAACACTATAGGATGTAGCTTAATATTGGATTGCAAGATCACGTCTCCTGAGTTAGATACCGACCTTCAATAGCATATTCATATAGTGGTTGGTTAAGCTAAGGGAAAATCAAATTAAAGCAAATTGGTTGGACAGAAAAGAAATCAAACAAACATGAAATTGAATTTAAACTCTTCGAAAAGATACACCCAAGAAAATAAGAAAGAAAAGAGAGGCAATAGAATGGAAATGAAAGAAGGGGAAATGTGGATTTCGAGGCAATAGAATGGAAATGAAAGAAGAGGAAATGTGGATTTTAACTGTAGTTAGCTTTGCTTATGAATTACTTTGTGATGATAGTTCCATTAACACTACGTTTGTCATATCACAATGAATAACAACACATTTAGTATTTATTAATGAAATAACAAAGTAACATAACAATTAACAATATTAACAAATACTAATTAACATAACAATATTTAACAATAAAGGGAAACATCTAAAACAATATATGTAATATATACAACAATATATACAAGCTTTACACATAGCAATAATAATATAACTATATTACTTATTATTAATAATAATATGGCTATATTACAATATATGTCATATAGAACAATATATACAAGCTTTACACATAGAAATAATAATATGACTATATTACTTATTAATAATTATATGGCTATATTACTTATTACTTTGCACATGTTAATTTGTAAAAAATAAATACAATGGTGAAAGAAAGACAACATGACAATATAGGTATATATCTTACATGTAATGATGGCAATAATGCTCACTCACAACACGTATTAAAATGTGCACACAAATCTATATAGAACTCACACGTGGAACTATATGATAGTATACTTATCACTCATCATAATATCACAATGTTTATGGCATTCAAATATATTATCATATAGTATGCAACATTCATGTATTAAATCGAAAGGCGATATGCACGAAAGGAAGGGATATGAACATATTTTGTTTTCAGTGCAATCCAATATGGAGTGTGAGGTCAGTGCGTTGCTTAGTGTGGCTGACGAGGAGCAATGGGCAAGGAATGGATTCTTTGAAGCGATAGATTCATTAAGTGTCTTAAATAAGAACACTGGTCATTCTTTAAATGACCTTATTGACACCAATGGTCGGGACAGATTACCTTTGAATGTTGTCAACTCTCCCCATTACTCTTTGGCATATGCACAATACCCACCTCAGTCGCACATTATTCTAGGCAGAAGCCTCCCTCTTTCTCAAAAAAACATTTAGAGTTTTTCCAGAGCAGAGGATGCTAAGGTGAAGAGCAGTGACCCGTTGTTTAAAAACCTTGAAACTCCTACAACTATACCAGTGAATAGCTCTGGACAGGTGAACTGTTTAGCTAAAGTTTGGAAACCTAAGAGACTTAGGCAAAGACTAGTCATGGGGGATGATGTAGGGTTAGAAGAATCCTACAACCTAGCGCTATGCGCTGTCGTTTCTAGGATGGCCTATCGCTCGTGTATCTGGATACAAATTGAAGAGTGGGTTCAGAAGACATGGTTACCCTTTCTAGGATACTCTCTAGTCTCTCTTCCTTATCTCGAGGGTGGTTCAGCTTCGTTTTCCGAAGTCTGAAAGACACTAAGCGTATTCTGGAGGTATTTTGGCAAATGGATGGTGGAAGCTTAATGATTAAAAGATGGAGATTTGGTTTTAATTCGAATACAGAGTATTTTAGTTTCCCACATCTTTGGTTGCTTCTTCCAAACTTGCCATTACAACTGTGGAATCTTAATGCGCTGAAAGCGATTGGAGATTGCTTGGGTTGTTACATTTGGGTAGATGAGGCAACACTGCATTCTAGTGATAAAAGGATGGTGAGAGTTTTAGTAGAGATAGATACTCATGCAAGTTTATCTGAAGTGTTATAAATAGAATGGAGAGATTTCATGCTTACGCAGAGGCTGGACTATTTAGGTCTGCCATTCAGATGCTCTAAATGCAAACGAACAGGGCACTTGAGAGCTAGTTGCTCTTCTTCACAGGGTTTGAGCGAGGATAAAGGAACATCTGATGAAGATTTTGATGATACATTTTCGAAATTAGTGGATGAGGGTGGGGAATCGGAGATGTTGATACTCAGTTCGGAGCACTGTATTGAAGGAAATGACACATCCTTTGCTGGTAAGTTAAAATTCCATTGTCCGAGTATTTTTAACTCATTATCTTTGTGGGAGAGAGATTTTTTGATTAAGATTTCAGACTCTGTTTTTTCATTTGGGGAAGATTTTGTTAAAAATAAGTCATCGGTGTTAGCAGTTCCTGTGTTGATTGAAGTAGGTGAAAAACCCCTACCAGAGTGCCCTCTTGATGTTTCGCATCCCTCTAGTTTACCTTTGACTTTGGGACAAAGTGAAGTGTTGATTTCTTCCCCAACTGACAGAGAGAATGCCAGCCAACCTGACCTTTCTGCTCTTGGTAATGATTCTCATCTGCTCCTGGGCTATAGTGAATCACCTACAAGTGATTGGGTTTTGGATAGGACTCTGTATGAATTGATTTCCCCTATAGTTAAGTCTACGGCTCCCATCCCTTTAGTGACTTATAGGGGAAATATTCCACTGAATTATTCAACTGAAAAGGGTTTTAGGGATTCTAATCTTTCATCTACTTCTCCTTCCTGTTCTGAACCTGCATGGTCTCATGGTTTGGGTTATGAGATTTCCCCTCTTAAAACGAGAAGTGGTCGGCATTTGGCAGGAACCGGTATTAACACCTATGAAACTCCTGCTTCTTCTACTCAACAAAGGGCGCTTAGAGGCATTAAATCCCAAGCCAGGGTTAAACCATGATACTACTCTCCTCTAATATTAGAGGGGTTGGAGGGCCCCTTAAAATGGCCTCCTTTCGTAGATTATTGAGTAAGACTTCTCTAAACATTATTTTTCTTCAAGAGACGTTGGTTTCAGCAGATAAAGCAAGCTCTCAGACCTAATTGGTGTGTCTGTGTGGCCAGTGTAGTTGGTACTTCTGGAGGACTTTTGGTATCTTGGGATCCGTCCTTTTTCAACCTGGTGCCTTACTTATGTATTGGTGGCATCTTTTTGTCAGGTTTTTCAAAAGTGGACAAGATGAAGCTTTCTTTTCTTAATCTGTATGGACCCTGTCAGGACCATAGAATTTTCTGAGAAGCATTAGAGGATGTTGGTCTTCTAAACATCAGTGATTTAATTATAGCAATTGATTTAAAATTCACTACTTCCTCTGATGAGTTATGGGGTTTATCAGCTCAAGTGGACTCTTTAGCTGGCTTCTTCAAAACTTTGTTTCAGAAGAATGGTCTTGTGGATGTAGCTCCTACAAAAAAAGTGGTGACATGGCAAAATGGTATATCTAGTGTTGAGCATATATCGAAGAGACTTGATCGTTTTTTAGTTGTTGAATCTCTCCTCTCAACAGTGCATAAGTTTCAAACTTGGGTCGAGTATCCCTTTTTGTCTAATCATGCTTCGATATTGATGGAATTCAGATCATGTTTTGCATCAGTTGCTTATCCTTTCAAATTAAACCCGGAATGGTTAAAGGATGATACTTTCGGGAATGTTGTCAGGCTGGTTTGGAATGATCCCCGACATTTATGTATAGATGGTTCTCAAAAGAGATTGGTCAATAAGCTATCAATGTTGAAATTAAAAATTAAGGATTGGGCCAAAGAGAAAAGAATTAAGGATCGGGAAGACTTGTCAAAAATTGAAGTTATTGAATCAGTCTACACCAATATAAATTTGGGTATTACTTCTATGGAGGATTCTTTAAAATTTTCAAAGCTAGAATTTGAAAGAAACCGACTCCTTTAGGCAGAAGAGGAGAGTTGGAGAAAAAAAAGCCGAGCGATTTGGATTAAGAGTGGAGATAGAAATACAAAGTTTTTCCATCTATATGCTAGCCATAGAAGGAATAAGAAGTTTATTTGGGAAATCAATGACGAGAAAGGAAAGGTTCATTCCAGTCAACAAGTTGTAAAAGAGGAAGCAGTCAGACATTTCAACGCTTTCTACAGTGACATTGATTAGTCTTTTATGGAGGACCGATTGAATTCAGTAAAACTTTATCCTACCTTTGTAACTGCTCTGGAGGTTCAGGAGTTAGAAATTAGGGTAACAAAAGAGGAAGTTTTAGAAGTTATTAAAGGATTTTCTAGGGACAAAAGTCCTGGATCGGACGGTTGGACGGTTGAATTCTACCAATGTTTTTTTGAGTTGGTTGGTCAGGACTTGGTGGATATGGTCGAAGAAACAAGATTGAAAGGGGAGATCATTCCTACGATCAACTCTACTTTTGTGGCCTTGATTCCAAAAGTTAATATACCCACGGTATTCAATGATTTCAGACCAATCTCCCTTTGTAACCTCTGTTACAAAATATTTTAGAAAATCATAGCTAAAAGACTTCGACCTATTCTTTCCAGAGTATTATCAGAAGAACAACTTAGTTTTCTCAATGGTCGTCAAATTTTGGATGCGATAGGAACATCTCAAGAATGTCTTCATAGCATTAGAGCAAAGAAATTGAAAGAACTAATCCTTAAAATTGATTTGAGAAAGGCTTACGACTGTACTAGTTGGGATTTTTTAAGGTTGGTTCTTCATCAATGTGGTTTTGGGTTAAAGACTACAAATTGGGTTATGGCCTGTGTAATCTCCACCACCTATGCTACTTTAATAAACGGAGAGGCAACAACTTTCTTTAAAAGAAACAAGGGGTTGAAACAGGGATGTTCGCTATCTTCTCTTTTATTTATCTTAGTAATGGAGGGACTTAGTCTGGCGTTAAAGAAAGAAAAATTTGAGGGTCAGATAACAGGGATTAAAGTTTCTAGTATGATTAGGATCCTCCATTTACTATTTGTAGATGATATTCTTATTATGTCAGAAGCATCTTTAGCTGAGTGGGAAACAATTCAAAGTATACTACAAGTATTCTGTCGGGCATCGGGTTTGATGATTAATAAACAAAAGTCCACTATTCTCCATGATGGTGTTGACTCGGCTTCTCTTCAAAGTTTTGTAGATGCTCTCGGTTTTTTTGTCCAAGACCTTAACTATGGTTTTAAATATTTGGGTTATCTAATGAAACCAGGAGGCTATAATACCACGGATTGGCAGTGGTTAGTTGACAGGTTTGAAGAGAGGATCAACCATTGGTGTAATAAGTGGTTAAGTTTGGAAGGTCGTCTAATTCTTATAAAAGTTGTGCTTGAGAGTTTATCGGTCTATTGGATGACTCTTACTCATATTTTTGTAACGGTGCTAAATAAGTTACAAAAACTGATTTTTGATTATATGTGGGCTAGAAATAATTCAAAAAAGTTCTTTCATCTTTGTAATTGGCAATTCTTAGCAAAACCCAAGTAGCTAGGAGGATGGGGCTTACGTAATATTTTTGTTTTGTATAGAGCTCTGACTATGAACACACTTTGGCGAGCTTTAATGAAGCCCATAATTTGGCAAAGGGTTATCAAAGAGAAATATCTTCCTCAAGTTCCAGTAAGCACTTGGTTGAGATCGGATGTGAACTTCACTTCCTTTGGATCACAATCATGGAAAAATATTCTCAATACTTTGCCAATTATTTTGCATAGGATAACATGGAATCCCGGAGCCAGAACATCAATCATCATTGGCAGAGACTGTATAAGTGGTTTGACTGAAGATTCTTTCTTTTGGAGGACCTGATTCGGGAGTTAAATAGAAAACATATCTACTTTCTTTTTCAAGCGAGTCGACCTTCTTCAAAAAGTTTGTTGGAGCAGAATTGGGTCACAAGCAATGATTTGGGACTAGAAAGGGACATGGGTAACGAGTGAGAAAACTACAGGTTTCAACTTATGCATACTGGCATAGTCCTTAAGGAACAGATGAACTTAAATGGATAGGAGATGAAAACACTAGTATTGTTTTTGTGAAAAATGTTTATAACACTCTGTCAAACAAATTTTGGCCGAGGAAGACAGAAGGTTGGAGAATTCAGTTATGGAAATGGAGCTGCCCATTAAAGATCAAACTCTTCTTATGGCTATTAATGGAGAATAAGGTTCTTACTTGGGAAAACCTTCGGAGGAGGGGCTGGTATGGTCTTGGCATATGTTGTCTTTGTGAAAGAAATGAGGAGTCGAGCTATCATGTTTTTGTGAGTTTCCCATTCACAATTTCTATTTGGGAAGAAGTTAAACAGGGCTTTAAATTAGAAAAGGGATGGAATGGTGTTTCTGTTAGTGAGTGTTTACATAATTGGTCTTATCAAAATAAACCAATCAGAGAGGTTGCAACACTCATCTGTTGGTTTATATGGAAGGACAGGAATAAAAAACTCTTTGAAGATATTTTACCATCGACAAAAAGAATACTTTTTCTTGCAATAGGTTCTGTAGCTGCGAAGCATAGTATATCATCGGCGTCTTCAAAAAGATCTCAACCGATTACGTACCCTGAAGATAAGGTTCTAGCATGGTTCGATGGAGCCTCACAACTCAATGGAAATCGGTGTGGAGCATGAGGAGTTATCAAATTAAACAATATAGAGGAATTGTGATGGACTCTAAATTGTATTTCAGGTACTAATTCAAAGGCGGAGCTTATGGGAGCATGGGCATCCATTACTTTAGCAAAAAGCCTCGATATTCAGGATCTACATTTGATGGGGGACTCCTTGATTGTCATAAATTGGCTTAAAGGTAAAGGTATTCTACAGGTAGCCAATCTGGAGAGCTGGAAAAATAGAATCATTGATCTATTGCCCTTTTTCAAGTCAACTTCCTTTGCACATATTTATCGAGAATACAACTCGGTGGCTAATGGTCTATCAAAAATTGCTCTAAATTTACCAGTGGGTCAGATCACCTACAACAAATGGACTGATGGATTGGAGGGTCCTAGTTTTATCTTGAAAATGAAATCCTGAATCCTTTTGTTTTTATTTTTTGATAAAGGTATATGTAATAGTCTGTTGACTTGAAGTGCAGAGAGAAGCAAATGCACATATATTTACATGGAAGAGAATAGGAAATTGTTGGGCAATGTTAGACGTATGTAGTGTGAAGGGTTGGGCTGAATAGAAGGAAGATCAAGTCATGGGATGAAAGGAATGGAATACGGTGGGATTTATGTAAGAATAAATGAAAATGTTTAACATGGGATTTATGTAAGATTAAATGAAAATGTTTAACGTGTAGTTACAGGTGCTTAAATCGAAGATCAATCTCTAAATTTGGAACCCAGAACTAAAATTAACTACAAAGAAAATAACACAGAGAAATAAAAAACCAAATGACAATCGATATAAAGAAAAGAATCAACATGGTGTTATCTGGTTGAGGAGCCCTTCTTGATTGATCTATGCACCTGACTATGAACTCAAACTAATGGATTTGCAGTAAATTAACCAGATCTAATTCTCATTCAATTTCAAACTTGGGTTACAGATACATCAGCTCCTTGTCAATTTCTGCATAATTTCCCCCTCTCCCTGATCTACAGAGTACGATAGATTATATAACAAGGTTCTGAATCTTTGGAAGATTACATCGGCCTCCCTTGTTCTCATGGAACCAGGGGAAAAAATAGTTACATATCCTTGAGATCGAATTGATATCGATTATTTTAACCATCAATACAAACTTAGGAAAAACGATCAAATCCTGACTTGATGATATTGCTATATGACGTTTATGCATACGAATAACAACCAAATATTTTGTGAATCTCAAACTTGATCTCGTTATGCACTGGAATGTTTGCCCGAGGGTTGTCTTGGAGCTCCATGCTGACAATGAGAGGACTTGGCTCAAAATGATAGGTCGACATCCATGTTGTCATTCAGACCCCCAATACCCAAGTGGCCAAATCCAATTTGAACGTGCACATGTATGTGAAGCTTGGAATTCAGGTACCAGAACAACTATACTGGTGCAGGAATATCTGCAATGGTGCGGGAAACAAGTCTGCTAAAAAGGATGAGCTAGGAATTTTCCATTAGTAATGAAACTCATTTGAAACTCAATTCCTTTGTTAAAAGGACTAAAAATACTTAAAATACATAGACGTTTACCTCATTTGATTGAGAATTTGATTAGTAGCTTGATGTCCTAAAATTGTAGCTAGAAGGAGATGTTTTGATGTAAAATCTGAATATTATAATCAAATATTTAACATATATTTGACTTTTAAATGTTGAAAAGATGACAAAAACAGAGGCCAACAACGCGATCTATGGAGTTGTCCGCACAATAGTTGTGCAGAAGTGTAGTGGTGCATAGGTTCTACTTGTGCAGAGGGGAAGTTAAGGTTAGGTTCTCTACACTACATGGAATAAACTAAGTGTTTTGATGTGCAGAACATGGCTAGCATAGGATGGAAATCTTGTGCGGGGTACAGGGAATGGTTATGAAAAAGTGAATCTCTGCATAAAGCAAGGAATCTCGCATAAGTAAGAAAAATGGCTAAATATGGTGCAATTTTTTCATATGTAAGAGCATGGTGAAACATAAAATGAATGGAAGCATAAAATATTCTACATAGGGATAAAATTAGAAGTAAAAGGTGATACATGAAAATGGGTCAACAAAGTGTTAACAATGCAAGATCAGTATGCATATTTTATGTGCACATCAATGTGATTATAATGTTATCACACGAGTGCTATAATTGTTGATCTATAAAACACATCAGTGATATTTTTTTAATCAATATTTTAATTCAAAATATTTAAACCATATTGGTGCACCATATATAATGATACACTAGTGTGTATATCAATACAAAACACATCAAATATAGTTTGTTTTTTTATTATTTTTCACCAATATTTTTAGTACAAGTTAGCCCAACCAGATATTGGTGCATATGTATCAATACACACTAGTCTACTTATTAAGTTAACATATTAGTGTGACATAAATGGATTAATGCATCGAATATAAAACATCCACTAAAACCTCAAGTTTCACTAGAAACCTCCGTTATAAACAAAGAAGGAATATTTTTGGGGGAGATTTCAGAAAACCCTCCACTAAGTGATGTTTTCCTTGTAGTGTAAAGACACATGCTAGGGTTCCCTAAAGGTGTTATTTTATTGAGCAACTTTAAAAGAAAACATTGAAAGACGCTTTCTACAACCCAGTATGAGGGAGATGTGTAATTCCTTCCATGCTCAACATGGAGTTGACACGTGGCATTTAAAAAAATTATTAATAACACAAATTATTTCAATGTCTCTCATACATAAAATATTTCAATACCCACTTTTAGTAAAATAATGGAGTTGTTAGCATTTACATTTGTTATTAATAACAACAAGATATTTCAATGCCGACCATACATAAAATATTTCAATATCCACCTTAAGTAAACTAATTGTAAGAGAGAGAGAGAGAGAGAGAGAGAGAGAGAGAAAATTAGTATTCTCAGTTTACTTCTCAATTTGAGGGAGATGTGTAATTCCTTTAATGCTTAATATGGAATTGACACGTGACATCTAAAAAAATATTAATAAGAAAAAAACTATTTCAATGTGGACCATAAATAAAATATTTCAATGTATATATTAAGTAAAATATTTTAATATTATATATATAT
>JZKD02S1663936.1:383357-403471 GCA_000966675.3 Picea glauca
CGCATTCGCAAGAAGATGATTACAATGAGGCTCTGAAGGCCTTTTTACAATAAAAAGGAATGTAAAAAAACCTATACATCCAAAAACCTAACCCTAGGATATGAAGCGCCAAAAGTCATCTAGGCCCCGTTTGGGTAAGTTAGTACATCAACTTCCCATGGTTGTAACTTTTGCATACGATCTTCGTTTTAGGCATATGATAGAAAATTGGAAAGGTATCATCATAGATATTCATTTTAAGGGCTCAATCATGCCTTCATATATTATTGAGAAGATATATCCTAAAAATCCTTCAGTTAGGCCCTCAAAATGGCCCCGAAAGTTAAAACTGCTAAAAATAGTAAATTGCCAAAATTGCCAAAAAACTGTTTTTGAGCCAGTTGGAAAAGGTGGGTGGACACCGATATCCACCTGGATAAATCCTCCCTCCTTAGGAAGCAATGTTCTCCATTGCATTGAGTTCCCAGGGGAGAGGGAAAGGCATTTGCTGAATCTGCATCTTGATGAGTTGCTAGCCTTGTTGGAGAAATTGCATTGTTTAGCTTGTTGAAGGTTGTCACGAACATGTGGCAGGAAGGGTTGGACCTTTTTATCCAGTCTGGCTACATGAGATTCCTATGTTCAAAAGGAATATTTGTGCTTTTTTTCAACTTTGTCGACCTTCTTTTGTTGGATAGAAGGTGCTTGGGGCGAGGCTGTAGTGGTTGCAATGTCCTTTTGTTTCCCTTTTGAATAGATTGTGAAGCAGCTAAATTTTGCAGTATGAGATACTACCTTGTGACACTGTTTAGGTGGAACAATAGTTGGAATTACCTCTGGTATTCTGTAGAGATGACTCCCCAAAGTAAAATTGACACTATGGGGTCGAGACTCATAAATATCATGGTGTCTCCACATATATGGTTGGCCCAAGAGGACATCACATACATCTAGTGGAGAAAAATAACATAATACCTCATCCTTGAAGAGTTGGATGCCGTATGATAATCAACACTGTTGGTTGACACAGAGATCTCGTCCTTGGCGAAGCCACCCGATGTTGTATGGTTGCAGGTGTGTTGTTGTCGACAATCTTAACTATTTGACAACCTCTACTGAGATGAGGTTCTTTTGGCTTCCGCTATCAACAATAAAATGCAGCGGGTTCCCCTTCACACACATCCGTGAATGAAAAAGGCACTCCCCCTCTTCAAGATCTGTTGGTTCTTCTGGTTGAACTACTTCGGTCGCGAAAATAGCAGTGGGATCTTCGTAAATGACCTGTTCTTTACCAGTATTTTCATAATCAGATTTTGAATCAGGGTTTAGCTCCTTGTCTTTGATCTCGACCACTAATGACTGTTTTGAGAAACATTCATCATTTTTTTGCCAGGGGATTTTGTGGAAATCACACTGTTTTTCGGTGTCCTTCTTTGTCTTCCTGTGACCCTTCTTTACCTGTGTCTTGGAATGGTTTTCGGGAGACTGTTTGTTAGGGTCTTCTTTGTCAGACTTTGGTTGTTGCAGATTTGTAGAACTGAACTCTCATTTGTTCTGTTGCTTAAACTTTTTCTCTATTTTAATAGCATATCGATAAGCAACACCGAGTGATGAGATGGCCAGAAAATCCATTTCAGTTTGGATGTATCTGTGTAGAATCGCACGGTATTTCTGAACTAAATGTCATTCAGAGTCTTTGATATCCAGCTTGGTGCGCAAGGTATTGGTGAACTATGGAACTTCTTGGTCCCTCTCTTGCCGTAGTGTCGTCCATATCATGTAGTGGTCCTCATAGTTGCCAACAGGGTAATATTGTTCCTTTACCGCATCCACAAAAAAATCCCAAGTGGGATCAACCCCATATATTCCAGACTCCTCTCTGGAAATTTTCTCCTAGTAAGTTTTCCACCAATGTTTGACACGAGGGAGAGATTTAAGGAGTGCGAAGGTGATCTTTTTTCTGTCGGAAAAATTGTGAATAGAGAAATAACCTTCTAGCAGGTTTAACCATTTGTCTAGGGATTCTGCATCTATATGTCCTTCAAATATAGGAATATCAAAATGAACTTGTACCTTTATAGGAGAGGTTCTTCCAAAGTGTCCACTTGATGAATATGCGCCTATTGTTATCAGCATGCATTGAAGGATGTGGGAAAAATTCTTCATCATTTCATCCCTCTGTCGCGTGAGAGGTTTCTCAGGCAACATACTGATTTATTTTTATTTTCTTCCACCAATGAGCGTTTCTTGGGTGTGCGAGAGAGATTTTCCTCAAGAGATACAATATTGAGACCCAACTTGCTATACTTGGACCTCGTTGGGGACATGCACTGAAAAATGATCAAGAGCAAACTGCTCTGATACCACTGATCCAGATTATTTGTGGAACAAAATTAGAGCAGAGATATAATAAATAAATGCACAGAGATATCACAGATATTCAATAATATAACATAAATGTATTAGAGATGAAACCATAAAAAAATATATACAGCGATACACAATTTCTATTAATGAAATAAATGTACAGAAACTGTAAAAATACAGAGTGAAAGACTCACTAGGATGGTGGAAACTTATCTTTGAGAAGAGACATGACGGCTACTTGCATTCGCAAGAAGATGATTACAATGAGGCTCTGAAGGAATTTTTACAATAAACAAGAATTCCAAAAACCCTAGACATCTAAAAACCTAACCCTAGGAGATGAAGCGCCAAAAGTCCTGTGGGCCCTATTTGGGTAAGTTAGTACATCAACTTCCCAGGGTCGTAACGTTTGCATACAATCTCCGTTTTAGGCGTATGATATCCCGTTGGAAAGGTATCGTCGAGAAGATTCATTTTGGGGGATCAATCATTCCTTTAGTTATTATTAAGAAGCTCTATCTTTAAAAACCTTCATTTAGGCCCTCAAAATTTCCCCAGAAGTTAAAACTAATAAAAATAGTAAATTGCCAGAAAATTGTTTTTGAGCTAGTTGGAAAAGGTGGGTGGACACCGATATCCACCTATATCAATCATCCCTCCTTAGGAAGAAATGGTATTTATTGTGTTGATTCCTCGGGGGAGAGGTAAAAGAGTTTGCTGAATCTGCATCTTGATGAGCTGCTTACCTTGTTGGAGAAGTTGTGTTGCTTAGCTTGTTGAAGGTTGTCACGAACATGTGGCTAGATGGGTTGGACCTTTTTAGCCAATCTGGATACATGATATGCCTATGAGTAGAAGGAATCTTTGCGCTTTTCTACAACCTTTTTGACCTGCTTCTATTGAATAGAAGGTGCTTGGGGCGAGGTTGTAGTGGTTGTAGTGTCATTTTGTTCCCCTTTTGAATAGATTGTGAAAAGCTGAATTTTGCAGTATGAGATACTACCTTGTGGCATTGTTTAGGTGGAACAATAGTTGGAATGACCTCTGGTATTATGTAGATGACCCCCCAAAGTAACAATGAAACTACGGGGTTGAGACTCATAAACAACATGGCGTCTCCACATATATGGTTGGCCCAAGAGGACATCACAGACGTCTAGTGGGGAAACATAACATAATACCTCATCCTTGAAGGGTTGGATGTCGTATGATAATAAAAATTGTTGGCTGACACAGAGATATCAACCTTGGGGAAGCCACCCAATGTTGTATGGTTGCGGGTGTGGTGTTGTCGACAATCCCAACTATTTGACGACCTCTGCTGAGATGAGGTTCTTCTGACTTCTGCTATCAACAATAAAATGCAGAGAGGTCCCATTCACCCACATCTGCGAATGAAAAATGTGATCCCCCTCTTCAAGATCTATTTGTTCTTCTGGTTGAATTGTTGCGGTCGTGACAATAGCAATGGGGTCTACGTTAATGATCTGTCCTTTACCAATATTTTCAGAATCATATTTTGAATCAGGGTTCAACTCCTTGTCTTTGATCTCGGCCACCAATGATTGTTTTGAGCGACATTCATCTGTGTTGTGCCAGGGGATTTTGTGGAAATAACACCATTTTCTGGTGTCCTTCTTTGTATTCTCATGACCCTTATTTTCCTATGGCTTGGACTGGTTTTCAAGAGACTATTTGTTAGGGCCATCTTTGTCGTACTTTGGTTGTTTTAGATTTGCAGACTTGAACTCTCGTTTGTTTTGGTGCTTAAATTTCTTCTTGAGTTTAACAACATATCGATAAGTAGCACTGAGTGATGAGATGTACAAAAAATCCATTTCAGTTTGGATGTATCTATATAGAGCTCCACGATATTTCAGAACCAAACGTCATTCGAAGTCTTTGATACCCATATTGGTGCACAAGTTATGGAAGGTATTGGTGAACTCTGGAACTGCTTGGCCCCTCTCTTTCCATAGTGTGATTCATATCATGTATTGGTCCTCATAGTTTCCAATAGGGTAATATTGTTCCTTTACCGCATCCAAAAAAAAATCCTAAGTGGGCTCAGCCCCATATATTCCAGACTCCTCTGTGGAACTTTTCTCCCAGTAAGTTTCCCACCAATGTTTGACATGAGGGAGAGCTTTAAGGAGTGTAAAGATGATCTTTTCTCTGTCAAAAAAATTGTGAACAGAGAAATAACCTTCTAGCATGTTTAACCATTTGTATAGAGCTTCTACATCTATCTGTCCTTCAAATACAGGAATATCAAAATTAACTTGTACCTTGAAAGGCGAGGTGCTTCCAAAATGGTTGCTTGATGAATATGTGTCTGTTGCTATCGACGGGTGTTGAAGGATGTGGGAAACATTATCCATCATTTCGTCCCTCTGGCGTGTGAGAGCTTGCTCAAGCAACATACTGATAGGATCGTCTGCTCCATCATTTTTCTTTTCTTCCACCATTGAAGGTTTCTTGGGTGTGCGAGAGTGATTTTCCTCAAGAGAGGAAAGCTCGAGACCCAACTTTCTATACTCAGACCTCGTTGGAGACATGCACTGAAAAATGATCAAGAGCAGCTTGCTCTTATACCACTGATCTATATTATTTTCGGCATGAAATGAGAGCAGAGATATAATAAAGAAATGCACAGAGATATCGTAGATATTCAATAATATAATAGAAATGTATCAGAGATGAAACCATAAACAAATATATACAATAATACCCGATTTCTATTAATGAAAGAAATGTACAGAAACTCTAAAAATACAGAGTGAAAGACTCACTAGAATGGTGGCAACTTATCTTTGAGAAGAGATGTGATGGCTACTCGCATTCACAAGAAGATGATTACAATGAGGATCTGAAGGAATTTTTACAATAAACAAGAATTCCAAAAACCCTATACATCCAAAAACCTAACCCTAGGAGATGAAGCGCCAAAAGTGATGTGGGCCCTGTTTGGGTAAGTTAGTACATCAACTTCTCAAGGTCGTAACTTTTGCATACGATCTCTGTTTTAGGCGTATGATAGACCGTTGGAAAGGTATATTCGAAGAGATTCATTTTGGGGGCTGAATAATGCCTTTAAATATCATTGATAATATCGATCCCGAAAAACCTTCATTTAGGCCCTCAAAATGGCCTCGGAAGTTAAAACTAGTCAAAATAGTAAATGGCGAAAATTGCTAGAAAACTATTTTTGAGCCAGTTGGAAAAGGTGGGTGGACATCGATATCCACCTGGATAAATCCTCCTAACTTAGGAAGCAGTGGTATCCATTTCATTGAGTGCCTAAGGGAGAGGGAAAAGTGTTTGTTGAATATGCATCTTGATGAGCTGCTTGCCTTGTTGGAGAAGTTGCGCTGCTTAGCTTGTTGAAGGTTTTCACAAACATGTGGTTGGAAGGGTTGGAACTTTTTAGCCAGTCTAGCTACATGAGATGCCTATGTGTAGAAGGAATTTTTTCACTTTACTGCAACCTTTTTGACCTTCTTTTGTTGGATAGAAGGTGCTTGGGGTGAGGCTCTAGTGGTTGCAGTGTCCTTTTATTCCCCTTTTGAACATATTGTGAAGAAGCTAAATTTTTTAGTATGAGATACTACCTTGCATCACTGTTTAGGTGGAACAATAGTTGGAACTACCTCTGGTATTCTGTAGAGATGACCCCCCAAAGTAACGATGACACTACGGAGTCGAGACTCATAAACAACATGGCGTCTCCACATACATGGTTGGCCCAAGAGGACATCACAAACATCCAATGGGGCAACATCACATAATACCTCATCCTTGAAGGGTTCAATGTCGTATGATAATAAAAAAATTTGGCTGACATGGAGATCTTGTCCTTGGAGAAACCACCCGATGTTGTATGGCTGCGTGTCTGGTGTTGTCGACAATCCAAACTATTTGACAAACTCTGCTAACCTGAGGTTCTTCTGTTTTCCTCTCTCATTAATAAAATGCAGCGGGGTCCCCTTCACCCACATCTATGAATGAAAAAGGTGATCCCCCTCTTCAGGATCTGTTGGTTCTTCTGGTTGAATTGTTGCGGTCGCAACAATAGCAGTGGGGTCTGCATCAAGGATCTATCCTTTACCAGTATTTTCAAAATCAGATTCTGAATCAGGGTTTGACTCCTTGTCTTTGATCTCGGCCACCAATGATTGTTTTGAGTGACATTCATTGGTGTTGTGCCAGGTGATTTTCTTGAAATCACACCATTTTCCAGTGTCCTTCTTTGTCTTCCATAACCCTTCTTTTCATGTGGCTTGGACTGGTTTTCAGGAGACTATTTGTTAGGGTCATCTTTGCCATACTTTGGTTGTTGCGGATTTGTAGACCCGAACTCTCATTTTTTTTGGTGCTTAAATTTATGCTCGATTTTAACAACATATCAGTAAGCAACACTAAGTGATAAGCTGTCCAGAAAATCCATTTCAGTTTGGATGTATCTGTGTAGAGCCCCACGGTATTTCAAAACCAAATTTTGTTCGAAGTCTTTGATACCCAGTTTGGTGTGCAAGGTATAGAAGGTATTGGTGAACTCCATAAATTCTTGGCCCCTCTCTTTCCATAGTGTGGTCCATCTCATGTAGTAGTCCTCATAGTTTCCAACAGGGTAATATTGTTCCTTTATCGCATCCACAAAAAAATCCCAAGTGGGCTCAACCCCATATATTCCATACTCCTTTGTGGAAATTTTCTTCTAGCAAGTTTCCACCAATGTTTGACATGAGGGAGAGATTTAAGGAGTGTGAAGGTGATCTTTTCTCTGTCGGAAAAATTGTGAACAAATAAATAACCTTCTAGTAGGTTTAACCATTTGTCTAGGGCTTCTGCATCTATCGGTCCTTCAAATCCAGGAATGTCAAAATTAACTTGTACCTTGAAATGTGAGGTGTTTCCAAAGTGGATGCTTGATGAAGATGCACCTATTGCTATCAGCAGGTGTTCAAGGATGTGGGAAAAATTCTCTATCATTTCACCCCTCTGTCGTGTGAGAGCTTAGTCAAGAAACATACCGATAGGATCGTCTTCTCTATCGTTTTTATTTTCTTCAGCCATTGAGGGTTTATTGGGTGTGCGAGAGAGATTGTCATCAAGAGAGACAATATCAATACCCAACTTGCTATACTCGGACCTCATCAGGGACATGCACTGAAAAATGATCAAGAGCAGCGTGCTCTCATACCACTTATCTGGATTATTTTCAGTACGAAATGAGAGCGGAGATATAATAAATAAATGCACAGAGATATGGAAGATATTTAATAATATAACAAAAATGTATCAAATATGAAACCATAAACACATATATACATTAATACACGATTCCTATTAATGAAAGAAATGTACAGAGACTGAAAAAATATAGAGTGAAAGACTTGCTAGAATGGTGGCAGCTTATCTCTGAGAAGAGATGTGATGGCTAATCACATTCACAAGAAGATGATTACAATGAGGCTCTGAAGGAATTTTTACAATAAATAGGAATGTCAAAAGCTAGAGACATCCAAAAACCTAACCCTAGGAGATGAAGCTAAAAGTCATGTGGGCCCTGTTTGGGTAAGTTAGTACATCAACTTCCCGGGATCGTAACTTTTGCATACTATCTTCGTTTTAGGTGTATGATATCTCATTGGAAAGGTATCATCAAGGATATTCATTGTAAGGGATAAATCATGCCTTCAAATATTATTGAGAATCTCTATCCTGAAAAGCCTTCAGTTAGGCCCTCAAAATGGCCCCGAAAGTTAAAACAACTAAAAATAGTAAATTGCCAAAAAACTATTTTTGAGCCAGCTGGAAAAGGTGGGTGGACACCGATATCCAACTGGATAAATCCTACCTCCTTAGGAAGAAATGGTCTCCATTGCATTGATTTCTCGGGGGAGAGGGAAAATCATTTTCCGAATCTGCATCTTGATGAGTTGCTTGCCTTATTGGAGAAGTTGCGTTGTTTATCTTGTTGAAGGTTGTCACGAACATGTGGCTGGAAGGGTTGGACCTTTTTATCCAGTCTGGCTACATGATATTCCTATGTTCAGAAGGAATATTTTCACTTTGTTGCAACCTTTTTGACCTGCTTTTGTTGGATAGAAGGTTCTTGGGGCGAGGCTGTAGTAGTTGTAGTGTCGTTTTGTTCCCCTTTTGAATAGATTGTGAAGAAGATGAATTTTGCAATATGAGATACTACCTTGTGGCACTGTTTAGGTGGAAAAATAGTTAGAACTACCTTTGGTGTTCTATATAGATGACCCCCCAAATTAACAATGACACTACGGGGTTGAGACTCATAAACATCATGGCGTCTCCACATATATGGTTGGCCCAAGAGGACATCACAGAAATACAGTGGGGCAACATCACATAATAACTCATCCTTGAAGGGTTGTATGCTGCATGATAATCAACATTCTTGGATGACACAGAGATTGCGTCCTTGGTGAAGCCACCTGATGTTGTATGGTTGCAGGTGTGATGTTGTCGACAATACCAATTGTTTGACTACCTCTACTGAGATGAGGTTCTTATGGCTTCCACTATCAACAATAAAATGAAGCGGGGTCCCCTTAACCCACATATGTGAATGAAAAAGGTGCTCCCCCTCTTCAGGATCCGTTGGCTCTTCTGGTTGAATTGCTTCGGTCGTGACAATAGCAGTGGGATCTTCATCAATGATCTGTCCTTTACCAGTATTTTCATAATCAAATTATGAATCAGGGTTCAGCTCCTTGTCTTTGATCTCGACCACCAATGACTGTTTTGAGTGAAATTCATCAGTGTTGTGCCAGGGGATTTTGTGGAAATCACACCATTTTCTGGTGTCCTTCTTTGTCTTCCAGTGACCCTTCTTTACCTATGGCTTGGACTGGTTTTCGGGAGACTGTTTCTTAGGGTCGTCTTTGTCATACTTTGGTTGTTGCGTATTTGAAAAACTGAACTCTCGTTTGTTCTGGTGCTTAAACTTTTGCTCGATTTTAACAACATATCGATAAGCAACACCGAGTGATGAGATGTCGAGAAAATCCATTTCAGTTTGGATGTATCTGTGAAAAACCGCATGGTTTTTTAGAACCAAATGTTGTTCGGAGTCTTTGATACCCAGCTTGGTGCGCAAGGTATGGAAGGTATTGGTGAAATCTGGAACTGCTTGGCCCCTCTTTTGTCGTAGTGTCATCCATCTCATGTACTAGTCCTCATAGTTGCCAATAGGGTAATATTGTTCTTTTACCGCATCCACAAAAAAATCCCAAGTGGGCTTAGCCCCATATAGTCTAGACTCCTCTCTGGAAGTTTGATCCCAATAAGTTTTCCACCAATGTTTGACATGAGGGAGAGATTTAAGGAGTGCGAAGGTGATCTATTTTCTGTAGGAAAAATTGTGAACAAAGAAATAACCTTTTAGCATGTTTAACCATTTGTCTAGGGCTTATACATCTATATGTCCTTCAAATACAAGAATATCAAAATGAACTTGTACCTTTAAGGGCAAGGTGCTTCCAAAGTGGTCGCTTGATGAAGATGTGCTTGTTTCTATCGGCAGACATTGAAGGATGTGGAAAAAATTCTCCATCATTTCATCCCTCTGTTGCGTGAGAGCTTGCTCAAGCAACATACTGATAGGATCATCTGCTCCATCATTTTTCTTTTCTTCTGCCAATGAGGGTTTCTTGGGTGTGTGAGAGAGATTTTCCTCAAGAGAGACAATCTCGAGACCAAACTTTCTATACTTGGTCCTCATTGGGGACATGCACTGAAAAACAATCAAGAGTAGCCTGCTCTGATACCACTGATCCAGATTATTTTCGACACGAAATGAGAGCAGAGATATAATAAATAAATGCACATAGATATCGTAGATATTTAGTAATATAATAGAAATGTATCAAAGATGGAACAATAAACACAGATATAGAGTAATACATGATTTCTATTAATGAAAGAAATGTACAGAAACTGTAAAAATACAGAGTGAAAGACTCGCTAGAATGATGGCAACTTATCTCTGAGAAGAGATGTGATGGCTACTCGCATTCACAAGAAGATAATTACAATGAGGCTCTGAAGGCCTTTTTACAATAAAAAAGAATTCCAAAAACCCTATACATCCAAAAACCTAACCCTAGGAGATGAAGCGCAAAAAGTCATGTGGGCCCCGTTTGGCTAAGTTAGTACATCAACTTCTCGGGGTCATAACGTTTGCATACGATCTCCATTTTAGGAGAATGATACTCCATTGGATAGGTATCATTATGGAGATTCATTTTGGGGGATAAATCATGCATTCAGTTATTATTAAGAACATCGATCTCGAAAAACCTTCATTTAGGCCCTCAAAATTTCCCCGAAAGTTAAAACTACTAAAAATAGTAAATTGCTAGAAAATTGTTTTTGAGCTAGTTTGAAAAGGTGGGTGGACACCGATATACACCTATATCAATCCTTCCTCATTAGGAAGAAATGGTCTCTATTGCGTTGAGTCCTCCGGGGAGAGATAAAAGCATTTGCTGAATCTGCATCTTGATGAGCTGCTTGCCATGTTTGAGAAGTTGCGCTGCTTAGATTGTTGAAGGTTGTCACGAACATGTGGCTGGAAGGGTTGGACCTTTTTAGCCAGTCTGGATACATGAGATGCCTATGTGAAGAAGGAATATTTGCGCTTTTCTACAAACGTTTCAACCTGCTTCTATTGGATAACAAGTTCTTGGGGTGAGGTTGTAGTGGTTGCAGTGTCCTTTTGTTTCACTTTTGAACAGATTGTGAAAAGATGAATTTTGTAGCATGAGATACTACCTTGCAACATTGTTTAGGTGGAACAATAGTTGGAATGACCTCTAGTATTATGTAGAGGACCCCTCAAAGTAACAATGAAACTACGGGGTTGAAACTCATAAACAACATGGCGTCTCCACATATATGGTTGGCCCAAGAGGACATCACAGACATCCAGTGGGGAAACATCACATAATACCTCATCCTTGAAGGGTTGGATGCCATATGATAATCGACATTGTTGGATGACACAGAAATATCATCCTTGGCGAAGCCACCTGATGTTGTATGGCTACGGGTGTGGTGTTGTCGACAATCCTAACTGTTTGATGACCTCTGTTGAAATGAGGTTCTTATGGCTTCCACTATCAACAATAAAATGTAGAGAAGTCCCCTTCACCCACATCTATGAATGAAAAATGTGCTCCCCCTCTTCAGGATCTGTTGGTTCTTTTGGTTGAATTGTTTTGGCCGCGACAATAATAATAAGGTCTACGTCAATGATCTCTCCTTTACCAGTATTTTCATAATCATATTTTGAATCAGGGTTCATCTCCTTGTCTTTGATCTCGACCACCAATGATTGTTTGAGTGACATTCATTGGTGTTGTGCCAGGGGAATTTGTGAAAATCACACCATTTTTCGGTGTCCTTTGTCTTCTCGTGACCCTTATTTTCCTATGGCTTGGACTGGTTTTTGAGAGACTGTTTGTTAGGGCCTTCTTTGTCATACTTTGGTTGTTGTGGATTTGCAGACCTGAACTCTCATTTTTTCTAGTGCTTAAATTATGCTCGATTTTAACATCATATCGATAAGAAACACCGAGTGATGAGATGTACACAAAATCCATTTTAGTTTGGATGTATCTGTGTAGAGCCCCATGATATTTCAGAACCAAATCTCATTCGAAGTCTTTGATACCCAGCTTGGTGTGCAAGGTATGGAAGGTATTGGTGAACTATGGAACTTCTTGGCCCCTCTCTTGCCATGGTGTGCTCCATCTTATGTACTGGTCCTCATAGTTTCCAACAGGGTAATATTTTTCCTTTACTGCATCCACAAAAAATCCCAAGTGGGCTCTGCCAGATATATTCCAGAATCCTCTATGGAACTTTTCTCCTAGTAAGTTTCCCAACAATGTTTGACATGAGGGAGAGCTTTAAGGAGTGTGAAGGTGATATTTTCTCTATCGAAAAAATTGTGAATAGAGAAATAACCTTCTAGGAGGTTTAACCATTTGTATAGGGCTTCTACATCTATCTCTCCTTCAAATACAGGAATATCAAAATTAACTTGTACCTTGAAAGGCAAGGTTCTTCCGAAATGGCCGCTTGATGAAGACGCGTCTATTTCTATCGGCGGGCATTGAAGGATGTGGAAAAATTTCTCCATCATTTCGTCCCTCTGTCACGTGAGAGCTTGCTCAAGCAACATAATAATAGGATCGTCTTCTCCATCATTTTTATTTTCTTCCACAATTGAAGGTTTCTTGGGTGTGTGAGAGTGATTGTCCTCAAGAGAGGAAAGCTTGATTCCCAACTTGCTATACTTGGACCTCGTCGGGGACAAGCACTAAAAAACGATCAAGAGTAGCCTGCTCTTATATCACTGATCTGGATTATTTTCGGCATGAAATGAGAGTGGAGATATAATAAATAAATGCACAAAAATATCGCAGATATTAAATAATATAACATAAATGTATCAGAGATGAAACCATAAACACATATATACAGTAATACACGATTTCTATTAATGAAAGAAATGTACAGAAACTGTAAAAATACAGAGTGAAAGACTCGCTAGAATGGTGGAAGCTTATCTCTGAGAAGAGATGTGATGGCTACTCGCGTTCACAAGAAGATGACTACAATGAGGCTCTGAAGGTCATTTTACAATAAACAGGAATTCCAAAAATCATAGACATCCAAAAACCTAACCCTAGGAGATGAAGCGCCAAAAGTCATGTGGGCCCTGTTTGGGTAAGTTAGTACATCAACTTCTTGGGGTCGTAACTTTTGCATACGATCTCTATTTAAGGTGTATGATAGACCTGTGGGTAGCCAATTCACTTTTTTTATTATCCTATAGCTTCTTACACCTATGTCTTGCAAACATCAAGTTTTTCATTGCATTTCTCAAATAGACGACATTTACATTTTTCGCTACATTTGCACATTTGTCTTCGTTAAGTTTTCACGACTGTAAGCGTGAAAACTTCTCCTTTCGAAGCCACATTTCGATCATTATCTGAACTGTGAATATATCTTTTTTCATTATGCCTATTGCGCTTACCTTTTATTGATCACTATATGACTGGCAAGATCCTTTGATCGGTTCTCATACTTCGATTGATTGTATAACTTGGTTTTATTGAGTTTGTAAGGCATTGAGCATTTGGATTTGCATTTTATGACTTGCCTGATCATTGATTCTATGAAAATGCATAGGGGTTATGATTTATTTTGTTTATATGATATAATCCTTATGTTAATCTTTTTATAACTTTTGGCTTGCCAACTATATGAATATCGTTTGTCAATTTGATTAAACTTTCAATTATATACATTGGCACATAGTTGATTTTGGGTTTTGATTTGTATGTTGGATGTTTGAACACTATGGCATAATGTATGCGTGCATTGGTATACACATTGGATTTCATTGGTTGTACACATGACTTAATGGTTTAACTATTATTATGGAATGACCAGCTATGAAAATTGGCAGTTGTACTTGGATAATCAATATTTTGCATGGCAGACTCTACCACCTTCGCATGCTCGCATTAATGCTTACCCCTTTTGCTCGTTCATTGCTGTTGGTTCGGGTAGATCTGCTCCTGTGTGTGTTGGTGAATTCAAACCCTTCCCTTACCATGCATGCAGCTCCATGGCACCAGTCGTGCAAGTTGAACCCAATGGCAGTCGAGCCCTGTTAATGTTTGACAATTCCCACCAAGATTTGGAAGACAATGGATGGCTTACCTTCATGAGACGATTCAAGGGTTTTAACCTTTGTCTAGCACGACATTTTTCCATGTCCTTCGATGGATGTCGAGCCAAGGTCAGCGATATACAATTTGAGATCGATGAACAGTTTATCATCTCAGCCACGGGGTTACCTACCTCGGGACAACGTTGGTTTAAGAGTTGCAAGGTCGAGGAAGTGCCATGGACATTGTTGTTTCAATCACGCAAAGTCACCTCTTGTGACAGAGGTATGCCTGTAACCATGCTCAAACAACGATGGCACACCTTGTTAATGATACTTAAGCAGTTCGTGACCTGTGAAGGTCGATATGGACTTGTGTTCCTTTACCATCTGCGCTTGATGATGATTTTTATAGGGTATCCTCTAAACATGCCTTTCTACTTTCATCAGAGCTTGTATAAGATGTCGAAAAGATATAAAAGGTAGCAGGCTGAAAACAACCTGTTCCATCATGGGCTTATTAAGCTCATCATTGTTTATCATTTGAGTTTACTTGGTGATACTTGGAAGGCTTTCATCGCCCGTAATGGCTTTGAGGACATCGACCCTATACAGGTTGATAAACCTGTGGTAACTGAGACTAAGGCTGAACTGTCTATACCCTTACATCTCCTACTGCCTAAACCCTCGGCCAACCCTCCTGTGGACTTACCCAACACTGTAACTAAGAGTGTAGAAGCCATTAAGAAGCCTATGAGAAAAAATCCCAAGGCAAACCTGACGGCTAATGCCAAAGGGAAAAGGAATGCCCGACTCATTTCGAGAATGGCCAAAAACAAACCAAAACCCTCTGACGAATCTAACCCTATAGTTTTGAGCGAGGATTTTGATTCTGATGTTGAGCATTTTTTGGCCAGCGAGTACCCCTAATCGCAAGGTTTATGTGCCGAACCCCCTTATGATTTTGTATCAAACCTACCCCCCTGCCTAAAGGACGACCCTAACTACCCAGATATTAAATTGCCTTGTGAAACCCTTGGTCGTTTTTCCAAACCCTCGCCTGCTCTATCTAAACCCACACAGTCACCCTGTGACCAATGCAATTCATGGTTAGAACGATATTATATCGATGTTCTGATACTCCAATCAAAGATTCAATCTTTGGAAGACTAGATTGCACTGCTAACCAGTCAAAAGGCCAAGCTCCAAGCAGTGGATAAGAAACAGAAGACAACTGGCTCCATCCTGTTCAAAAACGTGGAATCAGCCATGGTTGTTGTAAATTCCAAGCTGGCATAATCAAGCAGTCTCGTCGCCACACAGGTATGGAAAATTTGATATCATTTGTTTTTGTAAATAATCTAGGTTGATGTAATGGTTTGAATTCAGTATTTAAATGGTTTTATTTACATCTTGAATGGCTTTGTTATAATTGCATGTATTCTATATATAGTTTTGTTTTGAATAAAAGAAATCTCGATCTGATATACGATCCAGTCATTCCCAATATAGTGATTGATAGATTTTGATTGGATTTGAGTGGTATGCGTTTAGATTTGATTGACTGGTTTGCCTTATTTAGTTGACAAAATTAATAGTTTGTCTTCGAATGGATTGGTTTGTATCCGATTTGAAAAGGAAATGTTTTAGAACACAATCGTGTTCGGATTGGATTTTTTTATGATCTATATGTTATGGTTGGTAAACGATTTGATTTAGTTTGGTTGTTACGATATGCTTTGTCTTATAATTTTCAAAATTGAGATATTGCTCTGTTCAATTTTAATTTGGGAAACAAACTATTCTATTTTTATCAAGGAAATATTTTCATTTAAGTCTGTACAGGTGTGCCCGAATCATGGAATGGATTCGATTCGTGACAACTATGATAAACCTAAGCCAATTGATTCGTTAATTAGAATGATTTCGTTTTGATCAAAGTAGATCAACCCTGTTTGCCCAATTGGCCATAACAAATCATGAATTTTACCACCAATCAATCAAGTTTGTTATGATCTGATTTTCGCGCCGAATTTGAATTGATCTATTCGTGGCATGGACCGTTTTCTCTGTCAACTTAGTCATAACGATTGGAATGATCTTGTCGAAGTCATATTTCCTGTTGACAGGGCAACATAATAGTTGCTTGCTATTTGTTTTTATTATAATCGTTTCAATTGATATCAAAATATTTTACAACTGTTGGATTCGATTGGTTATGAAACAGATTGATTGATTGTGTTATTTTTGATCCCAAATTCGGTTACGATTCCTAATCGATCTTGCTTACCCCAGTTTGTAAAAACGTGATCGGGTATCTAGTACACACTATGATACACCTTGTTTGTTATGTCATCACAACGAATTGTAAATGATTCAGTTCGATTTGATCATATCTCCTGTTGGTATAACGACATAACAAATGCATTAGATTTTTTTTTATTGATTGCATTGGATATCAAACGGTTTCTTGACTGTTTGAACATGACTCCTTTAGACCCGATTCTGTGGTAATTAAACGAACAGAGTTGAATGATTTTATGATTCTGTTTTGGTTTCAAATGGTTTATCAAGCTCCAATTGAATAAATCATTTTCAAATGGCTGTTAAATGATAATTGAATTAAATCTCCTTCAAAGATTTTCAATTAATTTAAATTCTGATTCTGTATCTTTATTTAGACTAGCTACAGAATCAAATGATTATGTAGCTAGTCTATAGAATTTATATTTTATCATTTTGTTAATAAAAGAGTCTTCTAACTCGTCTATTTTGGACCCTTTTTAGGTGAATTCGAATTGCATGGGATTTGATGGATAGTCTAGAGGATATTTAGATGCTTTAGTTTTATTTTGGTTTCCTAGTTTAGTTGAACTTGGGAATATCTTCCCAGATTATGTAAACAGTTTGATAACTTCCACAGGGAGGTTTTACCCTGTGGAAAAACTTATAAATACTTATTATTTTTGTAATAAGGATCATCCTCATTCGTGGGAGAACAAGGATATGGAGTTCTAATAGAGACTGATACAGAAATTGATGTTCTGCTACAGCTTTAGCTTTTCATAATATCAATCTTTTGTTTCATGTTTATGTGTATCAATTTGCATTTGGTTAATGACTACTTTAGCTATCTTAGTATTTTGCAAATGATATGATTTAATCAATATAATCCATATCTGATTTCTTCCAGTATTTAAAAAAAAAAACATAGCAATTACTTGATTTAGTTTATGAAAGACGGATTTCTCTTCTTCATCAATTGGATTATTCTGTATAAGTCTTTGCATAACAGGTTTACCTTATTGTAGAGATTTATAAATCATATAATTGTTATGATTTTTTATGTCTTGTTTGTCCTGTAAACAAACTCAAAGAGCATTGCAGTTATCGTTTACGAGAAGATTCTAGATTATTCGGTGTGAGTTTCCTTCCTTCGACCTGCTGGTATAGTCATCATACACAGGACAAATCTAGAGCATTTCCAGGTCAGTTTGTTGTTATTTGTTTAGTATATTTGTTAGTATTTTAGTTAGATATATGTGTAGTTAGTCTATTAGATTGTTTAATTACAGTAAGTTTTATTTCTTGTTCATAAAATCAAAAATCAACAAAAATATCTTTCTCTGTCTTAGGGCAGAAAACAAATGAGTTTTCCAGGTTTTATTTAAATCTGTATTTTGTAGATGTTGTTTATTTTGTGAATAAGTTATATTTCAGTTAGTAGTTTGTATATATAGAAATAGTAGATTAGTTTGTTTTATTTATTGTTAGTTAGTTTAGGTTGTTTTATTTAGTTTTAGTTAGTTTTAGTTATATTAGTTAGTTTAGATTAGTTTTCTCTTTGGTTTTCTTAGGACCTTAGATCGGCTAACAGAGTCGCTAAACCCGTCAGAGTGGTTCATTCCAAATGGCTTGGGTTATTAGACAACCCCGGACCGGTTCCACTCTCTCAGTTGATGGACGGTCAATTTCGCCCATCAACAAATGGTGCTAGAAGGAGGGCCTGAACTTAATTAATGGCACGAGGCGGTCACAAGACTCCTCCCCCCCCTAATCGCTCACCTATAGTGACTAGAAGCTATTCACATGATAATATTCCCCCTCAAACAACAACTACTTCAACCGACGATCCACAGATCACAGTTGAGCCAACAACCCCTAATCCTACAAGTGGTGACATACAAGAGATTGTTCGTCAATCTCTCATTAAAACACATAGTGCCTTAGCTCATCTTAGGCAACCAAACCATCCGTTGGGTCAACCTTTGGGCTTCTCTGATATCAGAGAACAATTAGGTGACACTATCCTCACTGTGAATCCCACAGATCCAATCACAAATCTTGTTGCAGGAGGATCTGGGATACCTCCTTCACCACCTCCCTCATCTCCTTCCTCTTTTGGAGGAGATTCTTCTGATGAAGGCAATTCACCTTCTCAACCTTCTACACCCACTACCCCAATGGCAAATCAGAAAAATCATGCTAGACCCTGGCTTGATCAGGATGATGTAGCTGTACCTGGAGCTCAACACCCTTTTCCTAAACACCCGGAGAAATGGCTTCCCAAGTTTGATTCTGACTCAAAACAGATAGCTGAAGGTCATATCAAAAAGTTTATGTTAGCCATTAGACTCCGCAATGTTGAACATGAAGACGTTGTCTGTAGATTGTTCCCTTATACTTTTGAGGGTAATGCATCCACTTGGTACTTTGCCCAACAACTCCATACCATCGTGTCTTGGGAAAAGTTTGAGTCATTCTTTTTGGAAAAGTTCGGAGACGGTAAGCCTCCGGAAGTCTTAGTCATGGATCTTTCTAGCTTAAGAATGAACCCAAAAGAAAAAGCTAAAGACTTTAATCAAATATTCTTAACACTTAAAAACCGAATCCCTGCAGATTCCATGCCTGCTGAGAGTCTTATAATAGATTACTACACTAAAGTTTTACATCAAAGTATAGCTATTTGGGTTAAAAGATCTAAGAAAGCCACGTTGTTAGAAGCCTTCGAGGAGGCTAGCCAGATTGAAAAAGACATACTTAGTCTTAAAGACTCTTCTAGCAACGAAACTAAGATTAGTTCTTCTTCCAAAAAGAAGATTGAAATTCTCCCGAGACCTACTCAAAGTAAAACACAACCTGAAAACTCTGATTTGGAAAATTTAACTAAAGTTGTTCAAAAATTGTCGAATCAAGTTATAGACTTAAAAAGGTCAACCGAAGAAGCTTCCTCGAGTAAAGGACCCTACAAACCCCCTTTCCGAAAGCCTTTTCCTACCAACCGACCTAATCCAAACCCCGAAGGCTTGAATCTAGAAAGTTTGCAATGTGCCCTTCAAACAATTCTAGAAGCCCAAGATAACTTGATGCCCCCTGAGACCCCTTAGGAGGTAGTTGAACAGGAAACAGTTCAAGAAGAAGAGTCTTCTCCAAACATTTTTGGACACTTCTAGGACAACATCTTTCAAGCTAACTTCGATACTGTGCACCCTTATAACACTAGGAGTAAGACAACAAACAAGCCTTCTACCGAGAACACTACAACTCCACCTCCAAAGCCATCCAAATCAGCTGAGACTAGACAAAGTAATGTCAGCCCCAAATTAGATTATGATGTTGTTGAAGATCTTAAAAATCTAAGGGCTAACATTTCTATTTATGAGCTATTGAAGTTTCCATTTTTGTTACAAAAGATGTTGCAAAATATTTCAGAGAACGGCAAGAATGGTAATTCAATTGGTAACAAGGTTGTGCAAAACAAAGTTCTGCAGAAGACTTCCACTAAAAATAATCCCGATATTCAAGATAAAGGAAGCCTTCCTGTAGTCTCTGTAAATAGTGTAAATAATGTAGATAATGTAGATAAAGTAGCCTTAGAAACCGCGAGTAAAAATCCACAAGCTACTACCCTTAATACTCGCAAAAATGTACCTTCTTTTCTTTTAACTTTCGAGATTTTCAACAGAAATGTGCATAATTGTATGGTGGACTCAGGAGCATCATCCAATGTGATGCCTTGGTCTGTTTGCCAAAATATTAACGCTGA